>JBDJHY010180889.1:0-12087 GCA_039654485.1 Withania somnifera
GCAATTATTCTCAAAACAAAGTAGATTAGTACAAGTTATATAGCTTATAGGCAGGTAAATCTGCCTATGATCAATACCAAATTGTCATGACCTGATTTCTTGGATCATGATGGCACCTACTATACCACTAGTAGGAGAACCAAACCCCATAGTCCGTAGCCGAAGCAAAGGACTACCCTAATTAATATGGAAGAATCAGAAAAGAAATAGTATAGATAATTAAGAATTGCGGAATACACCCAAGAACTGATGTCAACGTCAAATGAACCACTAGTATAGAACAACAAGGATAGATAATATAGAATATCCAAAGGTCTTTGAAAGTACAGTGGAGATAATCAAAATATAAAGATGAAGAGAAACAGGATCAAGTTGGACGCCAAGCTCACCCTGAAACTCGGATCTGAGGAGAAACAAATGATTAGCGAGTTGAATCACAATCAAGGACCTGTACTCAGATCTACACAAGTGCAAGTGTAGTATAAGTACAAGCCACCAAAGCAACCTGTACTCAGTAGGCTTAGAGGACCCATTGAGCACATAGAAATAATAAAATGAAGTAAATAACAGAATACAAGAATATTGGTCATAGAAGCAAATAGGACAATTAGGGAAACTAGCATTTCAAGGGTCAACCAATGGTCACATAGACAGTTAATGCTAGCTAATCACATAACAGGATTTTAGGTAATGGAAAGGAACGTACCTATTGAGATCGTGAGTAGCATTTTTATCTAATATTTAGGTAAAAGGATTTTTATCTAATATTTACCATGAGTATCATATCCTTTACCTATTTAGATCATTGTTGCACATTAAGAAAGGGCTAATGACATAATCGGGGCTTATCAGACTCATGTTATGTTGTTCTTGACCAAGTTCAACTATAATGCGATAAAGTTGTTCTATATGAAAATATTTAGCCTTAAATCACGACTTCTGATCAAGATTTGGGATATTTGTTCCTATATGCTAGATGACTTGGTTACGAGCATGAAAATAGACTTGTAAGTAGAGGTGTTAAGTAATGGGTGGGGCCCATGGTTTTGAAGTTTATAAATAAGTGAATAAGTTACTAAAATGGAAATTTGACATACTTAAACTCAAAAAATCTTTTCTTATATGAACCTAGTTTCCATATCCACAGTGTGATATGGAGCAATTTTATTAATATATATATATATATATGTGTGTGTGTGTGTGTATACAACCTGAATAAACTTTAAAATGGGAAAATAACTCTTATGCTATATTGATATTTTTCACGACTGCTGAACATTATGGAGTTATTTTCTCATAACTTAACTTTAATTTATTTCCTTAACTGTAAGATATGTTACTACAATGGTTCATATGATCACCTCTGACGGGACCCAACTTTTAATATCAAGATGTGGTCTTAAATAGGGGGAAATAGGGATAGGGTGTCAGGACAAGGAAAAACCTTTGATATTGAGATGGGTCTCAAGGCAGGGCCGAACAGTTAGATTCAGAGGCAGGGCCTTCCAGATAAATTGAGTTTAATTTATTATATACCTTGTTCTATCCCTATTGTATTGCATCTTTATCACAATTTGTTTTACCCTTTAGGCTTACGTTAAAATTACATTGCATTCTTGGTTGCTTGATGTACCTACCTTCTAGTAGTATGGGATACTAGTAGGTCTTTTTTGCCTAGTAAGCTTATTTGTATTTGATACAAGCACGAAAGGCTCCAATCATGCTGCCGAGGGTACCCAAGCTATGGAAAACATAAAGGTACCAAATGGGACTCAAAGAAAAATAGGCAGGTGCACAGAAAGGCAGTCTCTAGTTGTAAAGATAGCTTGGGCATGATGAAAACTAGAAGGGCTTTAGTTGATGAGACCTAAACTATAGGGGTCAATGTTATAGCTTGAAGACCTAAAGGAATATATTGTCATACTGAGTTAGTTTTAGGCTAAATTGTTTTTCTTAAGTAATTATACTACTATAAATAGTTAATCTTGCATTAGTTTACAGGCTTTTGATGAATAGAGATAACTCACATAACTTATAGTTTAATTGTATCTTAATTCATAGTTTAGCTTTGCTTAATATCATAGTTGAGGGATGAGTGGCGAACCCCCGTAATTGTTCATCATAACTTCTTCCTGCAATTGATCATCGAGTTACTTGCTTTTGGCTTCAAACTCGTTTCTCCTAATTAATTGTTGGGTCCTTGCTTTGATATGTTGATTCAAATTGGGATGTGGGGGGTAGCCAGTCCCTTGTTACCCATAAATCAGTATGTCTTTGTAAGTTGCTGCATATCCCTTCTATTTTGTTTTTTTCTCCCCTATTTTTCATGCGCCTCATATATTGATCTGCATCATTTGGTATAAGAGCTTAGGATAGTAATTCCTTCCATCGAATTACAATACTTTGTTCATTAAAATAAAAAGTCAATAAAAGAGGGGGGAAATTCAAAATTATTGGAAAATTTTAAGAAATTTCAATTTTTTTTTTATTTTTTTGTGTTGATGAACATCACATTGTTTTTTCCTACTTTTCTAGTATTTGTATCTTCACTTTCGAGTCAATTCAGATTTGTTTTGGTCTGTTCACCATAGTTAACCTTGAAGTTCTTGAAGGTGATGAAATAGGTTTCTTGGGGATAGAAATTTTGGGCTTTTTTGTGCATAAAAAGTAGGGGATCATTCCCCATATTAAAGAGAGAATGTCTTTAAGGTTTTAGAAGATTTGGAGTACATCTAAAGGTAGCTAGGGTATTGAAAATTCAAGAACTTGTTCTTGAGTGTTCTTGTGAAGAAGGTGGTGTTTGATCAAATTCCTCCAAGTCAAGTTTGTGTTTTAGTGTTTGGTACTTGATTATACACTTAGGTAAGGGGTAAAAAGGTACAATAAAGTTAATTTATGAAGTAGTAACATAGAGTGAAGAATTGAAATCACGCTGCCCACTATCACTCGGGAGATAAGTTTAGGCGAGCTGGCTCAAGGATGATGGGTCCTATTGTTTTGTCCATAAAATACTTGTGTAAGGAATTTTAGTTTTTCAATGAAGACACCTCTTCAATACTATAGGACGAGATTCATAAGCCCAGACAAATTTCACTTCACAAAACTCAAAAAACAAACTTAGATGGCTAAGCTTCAAGAGAATTGTGTGAACTATCTTCTTATGGTTGAGCTACCCATTTAATTCGTCCAATCTTGGGACACCTTGAGAAAGTAGATAATCTCTTATAAAAATTACTTGGTTGATTTGCATCCTCTAAGGCAAGCTTTCCAAGCCCTATAAGTCAAATTGCCCAATTTTTCCTACACGGGAAGATTTGTCTCAGAGAGACGGCTCAAGTATCATCCCTTTTGGACGAGCCAACCAAGGGGAAACAACATTACCTCAAAAAATATTGGATCCTCCTAAAATTAGACATAAATAAATACAAATAGATGGCTTAATCCCCACAAAATTGGTCAAGTCTTCCACCATAAAAAGAACCGTCCAAAGTCCCACCTCAACACAACTTTCAAATTCTAGTTTCGAACTTCAAATCTAACCCCGGATCCAAGATTCTTATTCCTTTATAATATATTCTCAACTAGTATGAATTAATATTAGTTAATACTAATCAATCTCTAATTAATTTAAGATTTTTCACTTCTTTCGTACGTAGCGTTCTTTCAAGCTTTTCTATTTATTGTTTTATTTTTAAATTTTTTTTATTGAAATTTCTTTGCCTCAAGTCCATTTGAATTAATTGAGTTTCCAGTTACTCGAGTCATTAAAGATTCACTCTACCGCAAACTTGGTATCCTTGAATCAATTGAGTGAAGTTAGTGGACTATCAATTTCGATGTAATGACCCGTCTGGTCATTTCCTTGTCTTTCATCTTTTCCTATTCTTAGATATTTTTTATAGTTTCCCTAAGTCATATATGACTTGGTGGGACCGGCAGCTCGGTGCCCTGGTGACTTTTTTTTATCTCAGTTTCCCTGTTTTGAAGTTTCAGTTTTGAAATAGTGGAACTTGAGAATGAAATTGTAGTAAACGTGCTTGAAATTGAATTTCGAAAGTTCTATAGCTCTAAAATGTCAACTTTAGTCTAGGTAGACCATAAGTTCATTTCATGGGCTTTTCATTTTGATTATTTATTTCTTTGTGGAAATTCAGCCCAATCGATGCTCATTTTGGATCCTGGGTGGCCTCTTTATAAACGGAGCATCGGATCAGGACTATATCAATTCTATAAGTTTTGTAATGTTTATTGTTTTTTAGCTATGACATTCATTCACTTTCCGAAGTTTTTGGGCTTATTTTCAATAGGTTTTTGGAAAGTCCATAGTTGGGCTCCTTTTGATCCTTTTGTGTTTAAGGTTCTTTTTTCTTAAACGGCCTTAGTTGGTAGCTTCATCGATTCCTTTGAGTCTTTCGTGTCTTTTTTACCCAAGGTGTACATTTGGTTTTTTAGAATTGGAATCCGGATGCTCATTTTAGTCCCGTCAAACTTTTCCCAGTTTATCTTATGTTGTTGCAGATCACAGACCACACTAGTAGGCCTTGGGTCTCCCTGACGAGCTTGCCTCTACACCAAAGAGGTAGCCTTGGCAAATGTCACCCCTACGCTAGTGCAGCCCATTCCGGCAAGGCCAAAGAGGCACCCTAGCGGCCCCTACAATCCATAAATATAGGGTCTCCCCTTTCGTTTCCAGCATTTTGCATTTCATTTTTTTGGCTTTCTCTTGAGTTTTTGAGAGTTCAAAGTCGTGGGGAACTGTGGGGAGTTGCGTGGGTGATCGTGGGAGATTGTGGTGCTTTGTTTTTCAGGTAATCTTTGTTTATCCGCTTTTTCTTGATTATGAAAATTGTTTTTACTATGTTATTTTGAACATCATTTTACCCATTGATACGTTATCACCTTATGCTAGTATATTTAGTTTAAGTTTTTTATGCTATTAAACCCATTTTCCTACCCGGTTCACTAAGTGCAATATGGATCTTATTGTTCATATGATCTTATTATTCATATTTTTATTCCTGGACTTGTAATTTGTTTAGTTTCGGGTGGTATCGATTGTTTTGGAGCTTCGGGTCAAAATGCACACACTTTGGGGATTTTCACCGGTCCAGTTAAGCATTTATTTTTGTGCATCATAGACTGGGTTACTATTATTAAGCTTCTGATATGGATATTAGTGTGGGCTTTGTTATTTAGATTGATCAAGGTATTTCTATAGATATTCTTGTTGGATTTTGGGGACCCGTGAGATGGTATAGAGGGTGAAGGGTTGTATGCCTGGGTTCTTGCCCCACCATGTGGAGGCCATATTCCTTGGGAACTATTCTAGTTATTTCACGATGAGTGTGGTGAGATGATATCTTATCTTGTGTCTTTTGGACGATCCTAGACTTCGTTTACTTTCCATTTCATTGTTATTCATCTTATTATTACTATTCTGTTGATACTCTTATATAATTACTATTTAGGCTAGAGACTTGGCACTAATAGGGGGTGAGGCCCAAATATTTGGCATTTATGTTGAGAGGGTGAGGTGCTAATTACTGGCACTCACAGAGGGTGTCTGTCCAAAGTTGATTATTAACACTAACAGGGTGTATTTCTAAGGTTGATTATTGATACCGACAAGGTATGTGATTGAGGTTAATATTATAAAGGTGAAGCCTTGGTTACTATCATTGATAGTCATATTCCACTTTACTTTCCTACGCCCCTGGGTATTTCATTATTATGGTCACCGGGCTTAAGGGGGAGTCACGGTGGGTTTTGCTGTGCTGTTTATGCTTACCGGTGAGATGGGTTGCCAAGTAGGTTTTTCTGTGTTATTTATACTTACAGATGGAATGGGATGCTAGAAAGTTTTGTGTTTTTAGTTTTTATTCCTTATTTAGTGGCACTCTTCTATTCTACCTTTATTCAGGGTTCGTGCGTATATGGTAATATGATTAATTGGGTTTGACTGAGCTAGAGCACATGTATGTTTCCTTACTTTGTTTTGAGTTTTAGATACTTGTCTCTGTAGATTGCGTCTACCATGTTTGGTTCTTGTAGATCTATACTACCATGTTTGATAACTTACCCTTCTGTGTATTATTAGTTTTATTGTTTCCTTACTACTATTGACCGGTCTTACTTCAATGCCTTTATTACATTAATTTTATTTTAACCTAGTTGCCTGATGATGTTTACTGGGTACCTTGTTTGGTGCTCATACTGCACTTTTGTACCTTTTTCCATGGTACAGATACCGGCAGGTGTTATCAATCATGCTGTGCTCATACGAAGTAGATTTTTATAGCTATATATGCCACTGATACAAGTTTTTGGGATTTGCGTTATTTATGACTTCCTTCTGGTTTCCATTCCTTATGTATTCGTTATGTCTTTCCTCGATACATTGGATATTTCGAGATTTTATATCCAATTGTGCGTAGCTCCAAGCTTTAGGGTTAGGCTTTTCAACATTAGGGTTATAGGCACCATCATGACCGAGATTTTGGGTCATGATAGAGTCGTATCAGAGCTTAGGTTCTCCAATCTCTTTGGTATTGTAGCAAGTACCCAGTAGAGTCATGAGGATCAGTGCGTATATGTCCTCATTCGATCTTTGGGAGGCTGCTGGATACCTTAGGAAACAGTGACCTCTTTTGAATCCTATCGTGCATTTTCATTTGTACTCTTCAGAAACTTACCTTTACCTCATTCCTTTGCAGATGGTCCGTACCAGAGGATCTTTAGTAATTAAGGAAACTTCCCCAGTGAGCTAGGAAGGAGTAGGGGAGGATGCTCCATCACTCACTACTGCCCCAGGTATTTCACAGCCACAGGCACCCTCCGTGCCACTATCACAGTCTGTTTAGCCACCACTTATTGCGTTCAAATACTTATTATAACAGATGTTCTAGATGTTTTATGGAACATCGATATATAGGCAATGATAATGCTCAATTACACCTCCGAAACCAGTCTAAAAGTGTACAAATTCGTTGTCAAATATATTTACCCAACTTATGAGTCGGGGTCAAATCCACAGGGAATAATGTAAAGGCAATCGAGTATGAATGGTAGGCTAAAGCATAACTATTTGGACTAGAATGGTATAATCACGAGATGGGGGGTTTGAAAGTATAAGAAAGTTGTCACTAATTTACAACTAAAATATAAACAATGATTTGACCAAATTCTTCACAAACCAAGGGAAGAGCAAACAACAGTAGGGTGATTAATTCTATCAATGATCCATTATAATAACTACAAAATAAATTGATTATACATGGGTTTAAAGATTAGCCTTTGAGTTCCAATTAGCTCCTCTCGAATACTAATTAGAGTGTGTCACTAGCTTTTCTCGAATGCTAGCAAACCTTCCTTCACTTGTTCTCTCAAATCAAGCTAAAGAGTATGCACAACAACTCGGTTTGCCTATGATAGGATTTTTACTATATCTAGTTCAAATCCATTAATGAAGAAAACACTCATTTAATGCAAAATCAAAGTTTCTAATCCTAACTAGCATTCTCAAGTCAAGAAAGGATAAATGGACATTACCTAGGGTTAGCTACTTCCTTTAGCATACCATAAACTCACAATGATTTAGATCTATCAAACCCAAATACAAATCAACAAGTAAAGAATTTATATAAAAGCAATAGATAAAACTAAAACCCAACAATCTTGAATAAATATGGAAATATCTCTAAATTCAATATTCAAACAAGAAAAAACAACTACACACTACAAATATTCAATACAAAGCAAGGGGAGAAGAAATGAGTAAAAATACATCAATGGTGTCATCCAAATCTTCACCCCAAAAGTGTAGTAGTGGTGTTGTGCTCTTTGTTGAGGTGTGAACAAGCCTAAGACCAAATCTCCTCTTTTATTCATCTCTGTCTCCTGATGTCCATCTCTCCTTATCTGGTTTTTTCTGTATCTGAAGAAATGTTTTTATAATCCTCAACTTTCTGCTACAGCGGTCAGCTTAAGTGACCGTCGTCCCGTGTGTCATTGGCTAACCACCGTTCTTGGCAGTGGCCTCGACATCATAACCACGAGGGATGGCGGTGATCTCCATCCAGGATGCCGGTCTTTTGGATTCAGCGGTGACCGCCGTTAGGGACGGCATTTCACCGTCTTCGGTAGTATCTTATATTAGCTCTTTGGCCTTTATTTCTTCTAATTCAGCGTTTCAGCTTCTTTTCGCTTGGTCATTCCAAAATATATGCATCCACCTGAAATACTCATAAAATTAACGTCAGAATTGGACATAAAGAAGCCAAAGACACGCAATTTAACTATGCATTTGGATGTAATGAGTGGTGTTTTTGCCACTCATCTATAGGCAATACCCAAAAATTAGAGTGCCAGTGGGAAAATAGATCATGTGGTGCGAGAAAATAGCTCTATACTGCTATTGCAATCGTGGATACGTATAATGTATAAAAAATTAGTTTTTGATTATTATTTTGTCAAAATCTGGTTATCTTTAACCTATTAATGTATTCTCATGACACTAAATCAATCAATAGGCTAAACTGGTCTGAGGCTACTAACTGAAATTCACAAAATAGTTTCCAATCCCTAGTCACAAGGTACCTCCTCTCCTAACCCAACTATGTTTTCGAGCCACGAGTAATCATACCAAAGATGCCAGTACTGCCCAGAGGGCACCCATTAGGGATCATTACAAACCCATACATGGGAAATATTGAGATACATAGCTCAGTCGAACATAACTCACAGGCTCGTACCGGGCTAGGGCACAATATCATCGCACAGGACTGCTACTATCCAGCAAATCCATGTCTGGCTAGCTAGGGCTAAGTGGCCACACACACAATAATTCTGGTGGAAAATAGAATAATCAATCTACCTAGATCAACTCTAAATCCACCAGCCTAGATCAAGGGATAGCTACTAATCTCCAACCACTAGTATAATCTCCTCCTAACCAGTCTACATTCTAGAGTAAGCGTATAAGTAATACACACAAAAGGTTGTAATCCTACCCCAACTATAATAAGTTCAACAATCAGTGTGGGACACGCGGGAAGGGAAATATCTCCCTAGGGGTAATAACTAAGCTACGAGCCAGTTAAGTAGGCCATAAGCTGGAAGAATAAACATAGTGAGGCTCCGACTAGTGTCCTAGCCCCGAGCTGGAACTTTGTTGTACATATACTATATAAATACCCAGTCCAAAGAAAGTAGATAGCTACAACTAGACTAAATTGGCATAACAGAGGCTCAAAATAGAAACAGAGTCCAGTTTCAACATTCCAATATGGAATCTTTTTGCAATCGATATTCTGGACCCAAACAAATTGATAAAAAAGGAATTTAGGGTCGTATAAGCTGAGCAAGGCCCGAGGGAAATATAATTATAAAATAAACAAGTTATAAACTGCCAGAGAACCAAACTATCGGTTCCAACAACTCAAATGACTTTGGGAAGTTACAAGAAGGCTTTAAACACAAAAGAATCGCAAACCCACGAAAATGATCCAAAAGGTCATTACATAGGAATAACTAAGTCAGAATTTGGGTTAAAAAGGGGACTGTGTGCCCCACATCCCAAAAAAATAAATAAATTTCTCCAACATGTAGAGCCTAACTCAAAGGTTCCGTGTTCCAAAATGGGTTCAATTCGATGAAAAAAGCTTGCAAAGTTTGTGTAAAAAAAAGTTTTTACAAGAATGAGAGAATTAGATGTTTGACCTGATAAAAATCAATCAAATAATGACCTCCATGCTCCCAAGAATATTCCACGAACAATACCCAACAATATAACTTCAATATATAGATAAACAAGCTCAAAAGAAAAGATACATGAAGGAAAAAGCTTTGGGAATTTTGGAGTTCACAAGAGAAAACGAAGGGGTATATATAGGAAAAGTGGCCAATTTATAGGACAGATGCTGATTTATCGGTCATAGATTTATCGTCCATGACCAATTTATTGGTAAATTTTTGACAATAATTCTATTTTGCTGCGAAAAGGGACCGGAATGAAAATAGAGGCTAATTTTGACAAACCAAATATGCAAATTGCATGAAAATGATATTCCATACTTATCGAAACTAAAAAAATGACCGTATAAGGTCGTTTGAGAAGAATAGAGGATGGAGTAAAATGGATCAAAGGAACCCAGAAAAGTTAAAAAACAATTGAACCTCCAAATGAGTCTGGTCACCCCAAGAAGCATACCAATAACCCGACCAACCCAAATTTGACATTCCATAGGTGATGGAAGCATCAGATTTCTATTCTGGCACTCTGATCACAAGAAGCTAACTCAGGCCAAATTCATAAAATTTGTAACTCAAATAAGTTGAATTTTCTTAAACCATATCAAAATGAGAATGAAAACTATGGGAAATGAACCAATGACCTACTAGACCAAAGTCTACATTCCAGAACTGCTGGAATTCGATTCCAGAACTGCTGGAATTTGATTCCAGTGTATTTGTTAGGAAAACACTCTCAAGTTCCATTATTACAAATTTAGAACTCTAAAATAAGAAACTGAGATAACGAGCTATAAAATTATCAGGGAGACGAGCTACCAATCCTAGCAAGTAATAAATAACTTAGGAAAACTACTAGGAAACTCTAAATAGAGAAGCATTGCAGAAACATGAAAATGACCCCGAGGGTCATTACAGTTTTTCATGTTTTGTAAACTTCCTACAAGTCTATTCTATGCCTTGTGAAGTGATCATCACAAACTCATATTGTGTAATCGTGTTTTTCTTTCCAGAAGTTAAGATTTTAGGACAGTTTCTATGAGTTGCACCTCACGAGTTGTGAAGTGCAAAACCATGAGTTATGGTGTTAACTTATGGTATAGGAGTGTCACAACCTAAAAATTGAGTTGTGATGATGTCTACATTCCACCAGCCGAAAAGCCAAAACCTCATCCTAGAGCGATAATCAATGGGCCGATAATCAGACCAGTATAAAGGAAGAAAAACAAAAGAGATGAAGAGAAGGAGAAAGTGAAGCACAATAAATGAATAGCAACACTACTTACATATATAAAGAACCCCCAAAACCTGGTATCGTAGTTGTAGAGCATCTATACATTAGAGAATCCAAATACAGTACAACCCAAAGGGGCAAAAGATACGAAAGCTAGCTATCCTGAGCCAAAAATAAGGGCAGATTATCATCAAAGGGAGAATCATCCAGCCTGAACATTGAATGCTTACCGTACCTTCAAAACTAAGCTCCAACCTAGCTCTCACGACCATGTCCTTCCTGATAATTGGTCCTGAGATCTTCACCATAAAAAAGATACATAAGTACAATATGAGTACAACACAAGTTTACCTAGTAGGCATCTTAGGTCGACCGAGCAAAAGAAAAGCATAAACAAAGTAAAGAGAGATCATATAAACAAAATAGGGCAACAGTATACAAGTATAGAGAGATAAGGAGAGAAAGAAACTACTACAAGTAAGCACGGATAAGTAGAGGCCATGCGAAACATTCTTGTAGCTTTAGCACAACAAACATGAATAGACAAGTATAATAAAGTAGAAGGAAGCCACAGAAGGTAAATAAATTATACGAGCAGCAGATAAGGTATAGGAAGCAGCAAAGATATCAGAAATGTAACAAGTAGGACCCTGCAGGGCATCCTATACTACCAGTGGGACAAAAATATACTAATTAGAAAAAAAAAACCTACCTGACATCCCATTCTGCCGGCAGGCACATAAGTCATCTAAGAACCAAACAAGACTTCCTCTGTAAGTCTGAAGAGTAAGATCAAGCACGAAGAATGCAATCAAAAGGGGTGCTGAGAAAGTAAATCAAGTGTCAGCACGCACCCTCCCGGGAATATTCCAGACACAAGAGGGACCCATAGGATACATCTCTGTATACCACTATTCCCCATGTATAGCCCTTCCCCTAGCTATGCATAGCGCCCGACGAGTAGCAACCCATTCTAGCAGGGTCAGTGGAGGGATTCTAATCCCATATATAAAAGTAACTCAAAATGGCTAGCTCAAGGCAAGAACAATAGGCAAGGATGAAAAATCCACAGGCTTGAATCGTATAAGATATCTTAGTAAAACTCA
>JBDJHY010180899.1:0-10363 GCA_039654485.1 Withania somnifera
CCTAAGTAATTTGTCCCTTTATTCGAGTCTTCATAGACATAGGCATAGTAAAATTGAGTACTTGAGTTTTCATTTTTACTTTGCATTTATAGTTTCACAGTTTTCAAATATTTATAGAAGTATGAATTAATTTTAAAATAACATTTGAATTGTTGGAGTGGATAAAAGTCCCACATTGGTTGGGGAATGGACTGGTCGTTTGCTTATATGGACTTGGGCGATCCCCTCATGAGCTAGCTTTTGGGGTTGAGTTAGGCCCAAATGTCATATCTTTACTTGTATCATAGCCAGATCCATCCCCATTTGAACTCCGGATTCCATGCTCCAGTTGGGCCAGCGCGTGAAGGGAGTGTTGGAGTGGGTAAAAGTCCCACATTGGTCGGGGAATGGACTAGTTGTTTGCTTATATGGACTTGGGAAATCCTCCCTCATGAGCTAGCTCTTGGGGTTGAGTTAGGCCCAAATATCGTATCTTTACACAAATGATTTACTTGTCTTTTGAACAAATGTTGATTTGCATGACATACTACATCAAGAATAGACTAGAACAGTCAACAAGGTTTGTTCAGTTAAGTTAAGGCACCACTTGCCGATCACAACTCGACCAGAAATCAGGGTGTAACAGTCATACAGACTAAAGTTGTCTCGAAATCTTTCTCTATCAAAGATACAAAAAGTTGCAGATGAGATTGAAAGACACACCTGCAGAAGAACACAGAGTCCTAATCACATTATGAGTGTTAGTATTTGATGACACTGCAAGATGACTCCACATTACCCCAGTTCCAGCTACAAGAGTATTTGAGCTGTATATGCATATAAATTATGCCCAGGGAATAACTCAAATTCAAACTCAAACTTTAACAAGGGAAAGAAAAGTAGAGGAAAATACAAACATATCCTGAATGCTAGAAGGTAATAATCTATATTGGAACTATAGTGAAAAAAGAAAAATGGAAGATGCATTTTATGGACCTAAGCAAATCATTCCTCCCACAAATTGAAAACTTAAATCACACAAGCGCAATTAATTAGATAGTGATAAGCATAGAATATCAATAAAAAAAATATGTGGACCGAGTTAATAAGTGCAAGCACGTTTCGGTCCTCTTCCCCAATACTTAGAAAAAGTGAGCCACCGGTTCAGATACAAGATATTATCATTACCGCCTAGACAATTAGACATCCAACCCATATATTAACAAAAACATCGATGCCTAAAGCAATGCACTTTTTCTTAATTTTATTTAAGCAAGTTATGGAACCTACCAAAACAAACACACAGTACCAGTAATCAAAATCAGAAGTTACTTTAACAGACACAATAAATAAATAAATCGAGAGCCCGTGGTCCAATTATTCGAAAGATACACACAAATTATAAAGCTTCGTATAAATAGAGTAACAACAACATATACACACTAACATTGACAGTAAAAAACAACAAGTTAACTTAATGAAGATTTAAAGGAAAATGAATTAGACTAATACCTTCCATGATATCTGCAGAATCTTTGGAAGAGTGATGTAAACGATATCTGAAGAAATTGAAAACAATTTCAATAACATAAGTTGAAGAGCGGCGTGTTTAGGAGAGGAGAAAGAGAGAGGGTTACTGCTGAGAGACGAGGTTGAAGCATCGGAATCATCGACACGTCTTGCTGGAGAAGCCAGGTGTGAAAGGCAACGTCAGGTTCTTGCAGATTTACAGATATGCCAAATGTGATGAAACTAAATTAGAGGAGGAGTTTAATTTATGAGCAATTCAAATAATTACACATAATTAAAAAAATAAAATAATTAATTAAAGCAAAAAAGCTTTACAATACATTCAAGCATGTTTAGGTCAGAAGTTGCTCGGATTTGGGTGAAGCTATTCGACATGGGTACGTATTTGAAAGTCGGATTGGGTAAAATTTAAATCTTTAAGATTTGAGGTACAATAATTTAAATATTTAAATTATAGTTATAAAAATGTGAATTAAGTAAAAAAAAATTCAAACGGTTGGAATCTCAGTGAAAGATGACCTTACTTGACTATGCTTTTTTTTTCTAACATCTTGGGTTCATGGTTCTATGTTGCTTAAAGAAAACAATAAATAAATTTAAAAATTCTAGCCTATATAGGTCAGCAATCATGTCGTATATTTGTATCCAACTTCATATTCATAAACCCTAGTCCACCACGAGATGGATCAACTATCGATGACTTGATCTATAAAGCTAAGGGTATCAAATGGGCGGGTAGGGCTGAAATTAAAGAGGTTAAAATGGTTTGAATAAAAAAATTGAGTTAGGTCATGACACACCCAGATCTACTTTAGGCTAAATTGGATTGGGTTAAAAATCGAATAGGGTCATGACCCGTCCAATTTACCCGCTTAATCTAAATAATACTAACATACTTTTGACACATATCTAGATGAAGGGAGTACTTTTATGTAAGCAACTAGTATATTTATGAGGTAATTTGTACATAATTTCGTAAACCTCGTATACTTTTATATAATCGACACAAATTTTGTGGCAAATTCAACCATAAATACATAAAAATAATAATGAGAACACATTTCGCACAAACTAAGAAATTAATAGGCTAAATAATCATCCTAATATATAAACTGAAGAAAAAGAACACTCCAATGCAATTTAACAATCAGATGAAACGGGTTGAGTTCATTGATTCAGTTAAAATAGAAGCGGGTTGAGTTAAGGAATGAATTGGACTCACCTCAAGATTATTTTAAAAAATGTGTTAAGTTGAATGGGCTGAAAACAAACCCATTTTAAGCTATTCTATACTCAACCCATTATAATTTTTGGCGAGTTGGATGGGTAATCTATATTTGGGCTTAATTTGATAAGACTATGTGAAACCCTAGCCAAAAATAACCTTGCACGCGTCGTCATGCATCAGCCGTCAATCAGCACCAGTAAGCGCATCAGCCTTGCGATGGCAGGTGGTGCACCTTACTAGCAATTTTTAATGTCCCGCAATTTACGGTACGTCCGACGCTTAAAATATAGGAATTTCATTTGTTCTTATGTATGTTTTTGTAGGTATGATGGTATTTATTGATTTTTGTAGCAAAATAGGTTATGGAGGTAAATTTGGGTATTTTTGTTGAAAAAAGATAAGTCTGGGTCATGAAGAGGTTCTACGGGACGTATCATGGACCATGGAATAACTTCATGGTCCGTCATGTTGAACATCGAGTCAAGAGCAAAATTGCGCAAATTTGAAGCTCAAGATAGACGGGGTCATTTGGCGGGTCGTCTTCTTGTTCTACGGCCTTCCATGCGAGGTGTAGGAATAAAGACCTGGAACAAGGATGTATGAAGAATAAGTTTCACAACTCAGACCATGGGTCGTCAACCAATACTACAGACCGTGGAATGAACTGTGATAACTTAGATGCATTTTACAATTGACGGCTTGGCCTTGGTTTCCACAAATCATAATCAGCTTCTAAAGACCGTCATTTACCTCACCGATCTATTTTCCTATTTTTATTAGGAGACAATTTGTGAACATTATAAATATGTTATTTAGGTTTTCTTTGACGAGGTTCGATACTTTGAGAGATTTTTGAGTATATTGAGAGTTCTTTAACATTATTTTTTATTTTATTCTAAGATTTTATTTCATTTATCTCCATCATTCTCCTAATTTACTACTTGGTGATTGTAAATATTACTGTTCTGAATTTTAAGCAATTTTTTAATTTTATTATCATGATTGTGAGTGGCAAAACAAAATCCACCACAACTAGGATTGTGGGAATCATGATGAATTAACAATTTAGGTTAAAGTACTTAGTAACTCTAAACTGGTGTGCATCCATGTATTGTTACTCTCTTCGTTTTGATTGCTTTATAATGAGTGCACGCATTAGAACTAGTCTTAAGGCTTATTTTCTCTGAAGAGAGGTAGGAAACAAGAAAAGAGAATAAACAACAGAGATTTAGAGCTATTAGCCTTCATCTACTGACTTGAATTGTGACAAGAATAGTTTATCTGGGGTCTAAGGCAAGGGTTAGTATGAAAACACTCTGAGACAAGGAGGTGATGATTGATATTCACCTCATAGGGCCGGGAGGCGTTTAAGTGTACTTAACTTATCAGACTTTGCATGCTGAGAATGAAAATAGATTACTTATATGAAATACCAAGAAAGTTATGAATTCATGGAGAACACAATCCTAGTGTCTCGAAATCATTGTTAACTCTTTAATTAATAATCAACACTTTCAAATATTGACTTAATTATTGTTCTATTTCTCCCTTGGTAATAGTAACTACCAGTTGACTTATTTTTTAATAAACACATTCTCTACCATATTCCCTGTGGTATAAACCTAGACCTAATTGGATTATATATTTATCAGCAACCACTTTATGCTTCTTAACTAAGTTGTAAGTTTGGTCACATCAATTTTGGCTCTATTGACGGGGAATATGACTTAGAGATACTCTATTAGACTTATTTTAACTTGTAGTTGTTATTTCCTAATTTTACTTTTCTTGTTATTATATTTTTTAAAATTATGCACAATAGCTTATCATCAGAATGCACTCTACAATCAACAAAACCACCCAACTAATAGTGACGATGACAATCACTTTATTGACATGAATGCTACTCAACAAGCTCTGGCTCAAGCTTGGAATGAAGCTGAAGCTCATGCTCAGGCTAAGGCAGAAGCTCTAGTTGAAGCTCAAGCTCGGACGAGGTCAGGTGGCACCTAACCGTTATCATTATGAGATGACTGCAGCGCACAACAAGAAGGAAAAGGAGCATGATCAAGATATGGATCACTTAAAAGCTCAGGTTGAATTAATAGAAAAATGTCAATGTTGTGGCTGCAAGAGATAGAGTTCGTAGACATGGTGGGTATTACATTGATATGGATGAGGAGGCTAAGTTTGTGAATCAATCGGTAGGTTATCAATGCAAGGGAAATCAAGGTTGGAACTATTACACTGAGAAAAATGACTATAGAAAGGATGACTACCGTAAAAATGACTACCAGAGAGAGAAATACCATGAGGACAGAGGTTTATATGTTCCCTCATAGGGCAGAGATCATGTTGTAGGAGAATCTTTCAGGATGAAGGAAATGCTAGAATAAGTACTTAAAGGGTAGAATCTTTTGATCAAGCGATCACTTTATACTTCATAAGGGGGTGTAATTTTGGGCGCATCAAATTTTGACATCGGTGCCGAGGAATACGAAGAACTGAGATGTTACCATTCTGGGCAGTGGCGGAGCCAGGATTTAAGGGTTGTGGGTGCTCAAAAGATTCGAACACACATAATGATACCCAAAGTTTTAAGGTTCTGACTGAAAACCAAAGTACCCAACTACTTTTTTAGTTTCATGGGTGCCTTTTTTCTTTTTATATCAACTTTTATACATTTCTTATATTATTATACTTTTTCTACGTTGGATTTAATGGGTGCTGACTCTAGGTAGTCCATTGAAAAAAAGTAATACTTGATATTTCTAGCAAATTCGTAATCAACGATTATTTCAATGGTTTCCAGGATTTCAGATGATCTTTTACACGCATTTTATATTTTGCTTGGTAAATAACAAACTAATGATTGGTCATAACGCTTACATCTTTCTTAAAATGTTATGGAAATGCATTACCTATAGGAAACTTGAATGCTGGAAAAGCACCTATTGTTGTCCTTCCTTTTCCCTCGAAAGTTAAGAGTTCTTATCTTGAGTAATTAATTTAAAATATTTCCTGACCAATTTTAGAATAGCAAACAATTATTCAATTGTCATACTTATCGATCCTTTTTTTTATTATTATTGACTTTTAATCGATTTAGTATATGGCTTAGAAAGTTCTCTATAATCATTATCAATAAAAAGAGCTTGATAAGATAAAATGTAATACATAAAAGGTATCTGAGACAAAATGGAAGTAGCTGGTGCAATTTAAAGGTGTAAAGCGCTTAGGGATATTTATCAACACCGAAGTAGGTCTAATACTTTGTAAACTTCATTATTTGTAAATATTAGCATGTTGATAATGATCGCCATCAATACGAATATTTATGAATTATGTTTGAGTTATTTTAAAACACAGGTTTCAAAAAAAAAAGAAAAATTTTATATCTAAGTCAGATTACATTATACAAATATTAAAAACAGAGGATTTTTTAAACCAATTATTTTTAGTAAAAACATAACTAAAATGAACAAGAGGAAGTAATTATTATTTTAAATTAAAGCACAATTTTTTTTCCCACGACCAAGACAATATTCACAACATTTTATATGCATGTGGTGATGTGTAGTACTATTTACATATTGGCGAAGATAATTCATTTCTTTCATAGTGAAGCGACTAATGTTCATGAGTTTATTTTAATAAATTAATTTTATTAATTATATATTAAAATTTAATTATTAGTAATTTATGTAATTACTTGGTAATAAAGTAATATTATAAAAAAGTTAATAAATCCCTCTTGATTTGCTGATGAATAAGAAAAAAAGAAAAGTTCTATTTTTAGCGTATACGTCAATCGGCGAAGTAGTTTCTTCGTGCATCTTTACTTGCCCAGTTTATTATAAATAGATGTCCAATAATACTTGTTCATATTGAAAAACTAATAAATAGTTTGTCATTTTGTGTCCTTTATACCCTTGTTATTAAATAATATTCATTATCTAAATCTTTTTCAAAGTATAAAATTTATTATATTCAAAGAATATTATAGTAAGATTACTCTTATTATTTATTAATTTTTTAAGATGCTTGTCAAGTTTATAATGACCAAATATTATTAGATGAGGAAGTAAAAAAGGTGAAAGGGAGTATATGACATGTATTTATACATAAAAGTTTTTATATTTAATTGTATTAATTGATTTAATTATTATCTCATTAAATTATTAACTATAATAAATCTACACACTACTATTTTTTATTTTTTATTTTTGTTTTATATCAATTGTCTACCTTACTAAAAGTATTTGTAAGAGAACTTTTCTTAATATAAATTTTATTTAGAGAAATAGAATGTTGAAGCTTTAAAACATATATGTAATAACCAGTAACTTAGAGGAGTAATAAAAAAAGACAGCACGGTGTACCTCATGATCACGTAATAATAATTTTATTAATTACTCCAAAACTCCCATCAAATATGAGTAATAGACTTAATGAAACATGGTGAACTGCATTTACCTCCTATGCATGACAAATTGTATTTATAATATAGATAAGTTTGTTTCATTTTTTCTTTTACATAATTGAGAAAAGTAGTTTAAGATATTGACACTAATATTTGATCATTACTTCATATTATATAGTCGGAGACAACAACAAACTGGTAATTGCAAATTTGTATATTAGGATGGCTCAACGGATCTTGTGATCTAAGACGAAATTATATTGAGAAGCAAGAAAATATTTGCTTTTTATAAAACAAATTAATGACACAGAAAAATTCCAAAAAATAAAAATAGAACGAGAAGCACAAAGAATAAAGTGATGAATTATTAGATGTCGAGGACGATTGAAACTCGAGGTGAAAATTTTCATTTGGCTATCAACACACACAAAAACAAAGATGTGAATATACCTAACGTAATGGTTAAGTTTCGAACATCAAGAATGTCAGGATTATTTAAAAGATAATTATAGTTTATTTAAATAGTACTCGTTGGTGAATATTTATAAATAAATTATAAATAACTTAATATAATATTTGAAACTACAGTAAAAGAAAATAGGAGAATAAATTTTTTTGTATTCATGGAGGTTCAGAGAGGATTGTAAATAAATTCATTATGTTATTGTTGTATAAATATATACTAAAGATATTTTAAATTCTAAATATAACAATATATTAAGGATACTATATTAAATATATATTAAACATATTAAGAATATATACAGGATATACAAGATATATATATATATATATATATATTAAAGATATATATTAAATAATAAAGGAAGATAACTACATATGAATAAAAAAGAATCAATGAGCCTATTTAATTCATCAACATTAACACTAGGATCTACTGAGTCGCACTGATCAAAATCAACATTATATTTAGAACTTGCTTTTGCTGAAGGATGCGCTGAGGGTACTTCTTCGTTTTCTTCTTCTTCTTCCCAATCTGGAACCAATCCTTAATTTCTTTGTTCCAATCGGATCCAATCTCTAAGGTATACTAGAACATTCTTGCATTGCTTCCTAATGAATATCGATTGTCTTTAATTTGTTGTCTTTCCTGGTTGAATGCGCTCTCTGATACAACTGTGAACATTGGAATATTATGATGTCCCTTGCTATTGCTAATAAAACTGGAGAACTTGCTTAATTCGCCTACTGCCATTCCAGTTGGTTAAATTGCTTGTTAATTCCTCGAGAGCCTATAAGAAATAAAGATTTAGTTAATTCCCGACTACTCTCCGTGAGGTAGCCGATATTCTACTAAAACGTTGGTGTTCGTAAAAATCAGACATAGTATGCGCCAGCCTTTTGGAAGACGATGATGACTCTATAAAATTAGAAGATTCATTATATTAGTTAGTAAGATTGGTTGGTGTGGCATTATCAACTATAGTGGTGTAGTATTCATATATAGATTTCAACTGTTGATCCGCGTTACTCATAGCCTTAAACAGTTGACGTTCTTCGTCAAGTTGAATTTCTAAACTTGTATAAATCATTGTACAAAATTCAGATATTGTTGCCTATTTAACAGAAGAATTTAATATAACACCAATTAAGTAAATATGGGAATTGGGGAAACATACTTTTTTAAATTTTCAAACACTACACCAGTAACATCTCTGAAATTGTGTTTATTCTTATATTCAGAAAGCAATAGAGATATTTCAGCTACACAAACCAAAGTAGAACAAATAGTGGAATAATATTGAGACGAAAATACATTGGTAGCATTGTAAAAAGTTTCTAAAAATACTTCTACTTCTCTAATTAGGTTCCAATTTGAATTTTATAACATATACTCAGGTGCTTGGCAAAATTGGTTAAAAGTAGCACTAATGAGCTTCCTATATTTGTAACAACTTTTTATAAATAATAAGTTGAATTCCACCTAGTTTCTATTTATTCGGGCATTAATCTAAGTTTTAGATTAAACTGTGCACATTTTGCTTTAAATTCTGCAAGCCTAATCTTTCTATTGTTACATTGAATAAATCCTACTACAAGTCTTAATTTTCAAGTATAGATTCAAAAAAGCAAGATTATCCTTAACAATTAAATTATATATCTGACAAGCACACCTAATATGAAAAATATCTTCAAGTGGTGGAGTAAGTGATCTTTTAAACATCTCAATAACGGCAGTGCAATTATATGCATTATCAAAAGTTACATATAAAATTTTACCATTCAGATTATAATACTTAGCAACTTTAGTAATTGTTTCTGAAACAAATTCGGCATCAGGCTTATGATTTTCATCATATAGAAAAGTTAAAATTCATTCTTGAATTATAAAATTATTATCAATCTAGTGACAAGTAATGACTAAATAATCATTTCTATTTACAGGACGACCAAGATCAAAAGTTAGAGAAACTCATGGAAGATTAAGAAATTGGGTACGTAAATAAAATGCATATTGTTTGTGAAATCTAAAAACAACTGACCGGCATGAACTTCTAAGAATACCGACAAACATTGGATTATAATTTTTTTGTATATATAAGACAAATGCATCAAAAGAAACAAAAGTGAAAGACAAACAATCTAAACGTATCATTTTCGCTATTTCTAAACGGTCCTGAGCTTTGTTATAATTTTAAATTAATTTACCAGTTGGGATTTAATCTGCCTGATTCAATACGCTTTTCTAAACACCAGTTACTTTGGCTCATTCTACTTTATTTTAGTTCTACAATATCTAATCAAGGTACTCGTCCCCCTACATTACCCCCTCTTATGCAAAAATACTTGATTACAAACAATACATCTAAAGGTTTCAGTTCCTACTATATCTTCAAAAAAAATTCATACAACACTAATTTTTTCTATGAGGTTTAGGAGAAAAATTGACAGATAAAGGGGACGAGGCATTGAGATTTTGATTATCATTATTATCTTCAGCATTATCATTATCATTATCATCATTATTATCATTAAACTCATCAAGATTAATATTAGCATCTCCTTCTAATTCATTATCTTCTTCTATTCAGTAATTTTCTTGCAACTCGGCATAATTCATATCGTGCATACCCCCACCCCCACCATATTCAAATTCTTGTTCAAGTTCACTAGCAATACTAGGCGGAGCGGCAGATATACGATTATAATTTCTAGTACTACCGAAACCTCTAGCGAAAGAG
>JBDJHY010180916.1:0-12087 GCA_039654485.1 Withania somnifera
TACTTACCAATAGTAAGGAAGACGTGGGGAATCTTCGAGAAACTTTTCCGCAGAGTTTGGGATGAATGCAGGATAAAGCACACCACTTTGGGAGAAGAAACAAAAAAGAAAACTGATAAAATAATGAGTAAAAAGTGGATAGGAACAAATTAAATAATGCCTCTTTGACCGATTTATCAGCCACTTGTGCCGATAAATCAGCTTTTTCCTGCATACTTGCAAACATGCAAATACCAATTTATCGAGCATAGTGCCTATAAATAG
This sequence comes from Withania somnifera, assembly GCA_039654485.1. Classification (NCBI taxonomy): domain Eukaryota; kingdom Viridiplantae; phylum Streptophyta; class Magnoliopsida; order Solanales; family Solanaceae; genus Withania; species Withania somnifera. The sequence goes on from JBDJHY010180916.1 coordinate 265, forward strand.
GCATTTCCTGAATATGGAATGCCAAACGCAGGTAGAGATTTATCGGACACTTTTCCGATAAGTTGGTATCCTCTGAACCATGGCAGCTATCGATTTATCTGATCAAATGACCGGTTTATCGGCACCTGCCAATTTATCGATGAATTAACCGATTTATTAGTCAGTGATAAATCGGTAAAATGACCGATAAATTGGTCTGCACCAGCACTAGCAAACTAGTAAATTTTTGAATTTCAACAAGAGGTTCGAAATGAAGCGAAGTCCAATTTTGGCAAATAAAATATGCATCTTGCATCGAAAACACATTCCAGACTCAAATGAATAGAGGAAAAGCGCATCAGAAATCATTTGAGGGAAAACGACCCCTAAGCCAAGAAATACTAAATTTGCACTAATTTAGCAAGGTACCCAAAATGACACTAGACATTCCAAGAAACACACCAACACTTTTACTAGCCTAAAATCACCATTTTAGAGTTGAAGGAGGAGTCCAAATTCCATTCTAAAACTTCGAAAATCGAAATACCACCCAAGCTCCAAATTAAGCCTTAAATGAAATAAAAAACCACATTTTAGCACAAACTAAAAATGAAAATCCCAAAAATGAAATTAAGGTCCATCTAGACTTTATTCAGCATTTCGGCGCTTAGGTAATTGTCAGAATTAAATTCCGACCTCAGCTTGAAGGAAAGTTGACTAAAGTCAATGAGTACTTAGTTTTAGGCTCTAAAATAGGCAAAGTGAGATAAATCTCAACCAAGCCGCCAGAGAAACCGGAATATCAATTCCAGCAAGCCATAAATGACCTAGGGCAGCTACTGGAAAGCTCTAAAATACAAAACATCATGTAATTATCATAAATGATCGTGAGGGTCATTACAACATCCACTGCTAAAAGGACTTTCGTCCCCGAAAGTCAAGCAAAAGTAGAAAATAAAGAGAGAGATAAAGTACCTGATGACTCAAACAGTTGTGGGTACTTCTTCCGCATCTAACTCTCAATCTCCCAGGTAGCCTCCTCGATCAGATGGTGCCTTTACTATATCCTAAGCACTAGAATCTCCCTAGTCCTCAATTTCTTGAAATCCTTAGCCAAAATTACTACCGGTTCCTCAACAAAAGATAAATTCTCATCCAACTGCACTGAATCCTCCCAGATAACATGATACTCATCCATAATATATCGCCACAACATTGAAACATGGAACACCGAGCGAATGGCTGGAAACATAAGAGGTAGAACCAAATAGTAAGAAACATCACCAACTCTCTCTAAAATCTCAAATGAACCGATATACTTGGGACTAAGCTTGCCCCGCCTACCAAACCTCATCACACCGCGCATAAGAAACACTCTAAAAAAGAATCTGTCACCCACTCCAAACTCAAAGGCATGAAATCTACGATCTTCATAGCGTTTCTTCCTACTCTGCCTTCCTTGCAGTCTATCCTGAATCAACCGAACCTGATCAACTGAATCATGCAACAAATATGATGTCTGACTCTAGCCTCAAAACCATCTAACCAACCAATAGGCAATCTGCATCGTCTATGATACAATGCCTGAAATAGTGTCATCTCAATGTTGAATGGTATCTATTATTATATGCAAACTCTTCTAATGCTTGATGATGATCCCAAGCACCCCCAAAATCCAACACACAAGCTCTCAACATATCCTCCAATACCTGAATTGTCTGCTCGGACTAATTATCGGTCTTTGGGTGAAAAATTATGCTCAACTAAACCTCAGTACCTAAATTTCACTTGATAGACATCCAAAGACATGAACTGTGTTCCTTGATAAAAAATGATGGACACCGAAACCCCATGCAATTGAACCACCTCAAGAATATAAATTTGAACTAGACACTCAACATTATATAAAGAGTGAGTAGGAATGAAGTGCACTGACTTAGTCAGTCTATCAATAATGACCCAAATAATATCATGACTTCTGCTAGTTCACCGCAAACTAAAAATGAAGTCTATAGTCACACGCTCTCATTTCTAAGTCAGAATAGGGAGTCTCTGCATCAAACCACCCAGTCGTTGATGCTCATACTTAACCTGCTAGTAGTTCAAACAGTGGGACACATACTCAGCGATATCTCTCTTCATTCCGCTCCACCAATCTAAATGGTGTAAGTCTCGATATATCTTAGCTGCACCATGATAAATCAAATACCTGGAGTTGTGAACCACTTACAAAATCATCTGAACCAACTCACCAACCTGTGGCATACATAAGTGATCATCATTCCTAAGAACCCAATATGAACCAATAGAAGTCCTGTTGGCCTCTCCAGCTAACACCTGGACACAAAGAGAACCCAAATGTTGATCCTCAAACTGATGTTGTCGAATTTGATCTGACTATGAAGATCTGGCCTCAGCACAAGCCAAAACTCTCCTAGGGTCGGATAAATCCAATTTAATCAACCGACTAGACAAAGACTAAACATCCAATGCCAACGGCCTCTCTAAAATTGCTAAGGCTGCCAAGCAGCCCATACTGACCACACTGTTTGAATCTTTGCTGGATCAACTTTAATCCCAGCCTTAGACTTTACTTGCCCTATGAATGCAGCAGACTCAAACCAAAACTCGTATTTTGAAAACTTGGCATAAAGTCGGTGCTCTCTCAATGTCTGAAGTATCACCCTCAAGTGCTTCTCATGATCAGATTTACTCCACGAATACATCAAAATATCAATGATAATACAATCACAAAAAATGCAGGAAAGGCTTAAGCACCCTATGCATTAAGTTTATAAATGTTGTTGGAGCATTAGTCAAACCGAAAGACATAATAAAGAACTCATAATGTCCATAACGATTCCTAGATGCTGTCTTTGGAATGTCTTCAGTTTGAATCCTTAACTAATGGTAACTAGACCTCAAGTGTATCTTAGAGAACACTTCTTCACCCTGAAGCTGGTCAAACAAGTGATCAATCCTCGACATAGGATATCTACTCTTAACTATAACTTTGTTCAGCTGACGATAATCAATACACATCCGCATCTTACAATCCTTCTCTTTAACAGATAAAACTGGCGTAACATAGAGTGACATACTAAAACAAATGAAGCCCTAATCTAACAAATCTTGGAGCTGAACCTTTAGCTCTGCAGGAGCCATACGGTAAGGAGCAATATAAATAGGCATGGTGCCCGAATAAATCAATAGAAAAATTAATATCCCGCTCGAGTAGTGGGCCTGGTAAGTCGGTCTGAAATACATCAAGAAACTCAGAAACCACAGGAACAAACTCAAGAGTAGAAGCGTCACCCTAAAAATCGTGAACCCATGCTAAGTAAGCCAAACATCCTCTCCCCACTAACCTCCTAGCCTGAAGGCAGGAGTTGATCCTAGTTGGTGTGCATGTACTAGAACCCTACTACATAACCGGAGATACACCATACATAGCTATGGTAACGGTCTTGGCATAACAATCTAAAACCTCATGATGAGGGGACAACTAATCCATGCCAGTATAATATCAAAATCCAACATAACTAATAGCATCAAATCAACCCAAGAATCTATCTAACTCACAAAAATCATACATTATCTGATAACTAATCCACAAAGAATCTCCTACAGGGGTAGTAACATACATAGATATTGATAACATCTCACTAGTCAACCCTAAACTGGTGAAAAATAAGTAGATGCATAAAAATAAGTGGATTCAGAAGATGATGCAGATCTAGCACACACATAAATCATACCAATAATCAACGCATATGAGACTTCTGACTCTAGTCTAGCTGGCAAAGCAAAAAACTAGCAATCACCACCAGGAAGACCACCACCGCGACCACTGACCCTACCATATTGTCCACCACTACGAGAACCAACCTATGCCCCACCTCTAGTCGGTGGCGGTACTGATCTCAAAAGCTGAACATGCTGGGAATCAAGCTAAATAATACCCCACTAGGGGCATGCTCTACAAAGTAACCCATAATACCATACTCAAAACATGGACCTGATGGCCTACTCTCATGATAACCCCTACCAAAACCCGTCTGACCACCATGATGAGAGAATCTAGAACCACGAGAAAATTATGCTAGAGATGGTGCATAAAAACTCTATTAAAATGGTGCTGAAACCTGTAATGAATCCTGGACTGGTCTGCAAGACTGGCCCTAAACATATGGTGGTTGACCACATCCCGCAGAACAGGACCCACTATAACTACTCTAATACATCTGCCTCTTTTCTCTGCGCTGACGCAACTTGCTATAGGGGGCCTCCATAGAGTTAGCATGATCTACAACTTCCTGAAATGGTCGACCATCAGATACTAGAAAAGCCACAGCCTCACGGAGCCTGTCTCCTAACCCATAAACAAATCTGTGGACTCTCTGCCTCAACAGGAAAAAACTCCACAACATAAACTTACAAATGGTGGAATTGAGCCTCATACTCAGCCACTGACATCGACCCTACTCAAGATTTCTAAATGTTTCCCTCAAGCGCTCTGTCCTCCCTCAATACAAACTTTCTCATAAAAACCTCATAGAACTCGGTCCAAGTCGGCTGAGGTGAACCTGTTAGTCTGCATACAACAAAAGCCCTACACCACTACTTAGCTGCACCATGCATCTGGTAGGCAGTGAAAGCTACGTCGTGGGTCTCTAAAACACCAAAGTTCCTCAATCTCTCCTCACACTCAATAATAAACTTGTGTGCATCTTCTCCCAGAACTCCAGTGAATGGATAAGGATCCAACCTCAGAAATATAGTTAGGAGCTTCTGCTATGAATCTATCATAGTTATCTGCTGCTCAACTATAGGAGCAATATCTGGTACCGGAAGGACCAAAGTAGGTGCAAGAGTATCTGCTAAGGCAATAGACTGAACTGGCAACACTGGATGAAAAGGAACTAGTTGCACTAGAGGAGATGTAGTTATAGGTTGTAATTCTGGAGTAGCTGTCTGTGTCCCATCAGTAGAAAGACCACCATACGTACTGAGTAATTTACTGAGAATCATGTGAATGTCTGTAGTAGCTGATGGAATAGGTGCTGTAACGAGAAGTGCAATAGATGTTGCAGGCACTAGCGGAGTCTCTGGAGTAGACACTGGCATAGTCACCCCTGTAGGTATTGTGGCAGGAATTAGAGTTGTCTGTCGAGCTGTTGATGATCATATACGAGGCATCTATGAGAGAATGAGGGAAATAAATGAGAATTTCAAAGAAACCACCTAGGATATACGCATGACACAGGATTAAAAGGGAGAGTCATATTCCTACATGTCACCATAGCCTCCCAAAGATAAACCACGGAAATCTCTGCACGGATCCGCAGGACTTTATTAGACAATGACTCTGTACACTAACACTAGATGAACCTAACGCTCTGATACCAATTTTTCACTACCCGATTCCTCGGATCATGATGACACCTACTAAACCACTAGTAGGAGAACCAAAACAACCCTATAGCCCGAAGCAGAGGGCTACCATAACCAATAGCAGAAAGCACAAGTGTAATAACAAGGTATAAAGGAAAGAAAATATGACAAAATAGCGAAATATAATAATAGAACTGATAAACTCCCAAAACTCAGTATCAGAGTAAATTAAACAGAGCCTCTAAGTATAGAGTATAAGCAAAAATCTAATATAAGTATGTCTCTGAAAAAATAATAGAGACAAGTCCAATCTGAAGAGAGACCAGGAACAGCTGGACGTCAAGCTAACCTTGTATCTCTGAATATATCAGTAAGTAAGAACAAATGAAAATCCGTAAATCAACATTCGATGCTAGTACTCGGCTCTACACCATGGGAAAAATTATAGTATGAGTACAAGTCACTGAAGCAATTCGTACCCAGTAGGTTTTGAGGGCCCACTAAGCACATAACAATCATAAAAGTAGTAAATAACAGAATACAACTAAGTAAAGTCACAGAAGAAAATAGTACAACATGAAAGCTAGCTACTCAGATAGGAAGCAAGTAACAGATAGACATAGCTTCGCTAGCTAGAACATCAAAACAAGATCTCAGACAAAAGAAGAGAATGTAATCGAAATCCTTGCAACGATATATAAACAATAATAGTAAATAATCAAGAGATAAATAAGTAGTCAAGAGATAGATATGTAGTCAAGGAGAGAACATGGACGGTATGTCGGTAACCTCAAAGTAATATAGGAAGGAATAATCAAATGACACCTCGCATAAATATCCCACATAGAAAGACAGTCTTACATATAAACAATAATGATAATAAAGCAGTAAATACAAAAAGTAAATTAACACTACCAAATCCCCCATAAGAATGGGCACGGTGACAAAAAAATAAGCTCACTTGTAGGCCTTCCATACGACCAGAGGCACACTGAAGAAAAAAAGTGTAGAAAAGTAAATACAAACCATAAAGTAACCAGTCTTGTGTACGTTCCTTCTCCGGTACCCGTAGTTCCAACAGGAAGGATCCATGGAAGGCTAATCCTAATTCCCGTATATCCCTGCTCCATCTTATAACTCCCCTTTCGGTTGTCGTAGACTAGAGGCAAGGTCCATGGAGGTACTCCCATCACTTACAATATCCAATGTCATCATAATCTTATATCCTAAGTCACACAGCCCCAAGGGTCTCACAGTCCGGCATCCAATGCCTCATAACAATAGTATCATCAAGTCGTACTCGGCAAGTCTTGGCTTTCAACACCTTAATATAGTGGTATCACCAACGTCCTCAAGGTAACAAGTATCATCAAAGTCTCTAAGACAATAGGTGTGATAAGTGTCGAAAAGTTGTTCTGACTGTCGTACAACAACAGACTCAACTGTCAGCAGTTGTACTCACTACCGAACATAGTCGGACTTAAGTCCCGGCATTAATTAGTCAAATTACATTTCCTCATACCAAGTTGTGAAGCCTGGACTAAAGCAGATAAAAATAGTAATACCTAATGCTCGATACACAATCGAGTCTAAAACGTCAAAAGATCCATTAACTTTTATTATTATCAGAATACCCCAAGTTATCATTTATTATGTCATTATCCATTATTATCCTCACGATCAGTATCTAGCCTCCATAGCATCAAAATCAAGTGGTAATACGAGCCCCAGCCCCAATGCACTCTCAAAATAGAGCTTATGGCTCAACTTCGCTTAGAATGAATGCACAACACATCAACATATCTATGTTTATAGACAACCTATGCCTTGCACAATCGCAACTAAGCTACTGCTAGCAACACAATACAACAGCCCAAACTCGAGGGCAAAACCCAAAACCAACCAGTGCATCAGCGCTCTACTACTTCCAAAGTCACCCTAAAGCCATCAGAAAACTAATTCTAAGTCACGGACATCGTATTTCACTAAGCGCCAATATAAGGAAAAAATATGGGAAGGAACGAAGAAGCAGTCCAAGTACACGGTAACAACCTATAAACCCAGCCTACTGATGCAACTTAATATAATTATGAAAGCTATATACCCAGAGATAGTCCCACGGAGCTTACCCATCGTCCGACGTATAATATGTTGCAAACCTAAATATTATTCCTCTTGATATCAAACAGTCTCCAACGACTCTGAAACTTATAAATAAATAATTTAGGGATCAATACGAGTCTAACGATTTAATTTATACTAAGTTCCGGACAAGGCCTAAACTCAGGCCTAAAATGAGCCTGCGAGCCCCACTTAGGGGTTGAAGATTCAAGTTTTTATGAATTAAATAACGGAATTCGAAAGAGTAACGATTACTACGGAGTAAAAAAACCCAAAGAACAATGGTTTACACAATAATTTCTAAGAGGATCGAAGAATTCATGATTTCACAATAAGGGAATTAATGGAGGAAAAACCCCATTTTGATGGAATTTAACGGAGAAAAATACGTATCAAGAGTGAGAAAGATGCAGGGAATCTTCAAGAAACTTCTCTACGAAGTTTGGGGATGATTCCATGGAAAATCACACCAATTTGAGAGAGGAAATGAAAGAGAAACATGATAAAATAATGAGGAAAATAGGAAAGGAACTGACTAAATAATGCCTCTGATACCGATTTATCAGCTACTTGTGCTGAAAAATCAACATGCTCCTGTACACTGGCAAACATGTGGATGCCAATTTATTGGACAAAGTGCCGATAAATTAGCATTTCTTGAATATGGAATGCCAAATGCAGGTACCGATTTATCGGACACTTTACCGATAATTTGGTAATCTCTAAACCATGGCAGGTACCGATTTATCAAACCAAATGACCAATTTATTGATATATGCCGATTTATTGGTAAATTAGCTGATTTATCAGTGATCAACAAATTTGAGAATTTTAGCAAGGGGTTCGAAAATGATACAAAGTCAATTTTGAGAAACCAAAGATGCATCTTGCATGGAAATCACATTCCAGGCTCAACGAAATAGATGAAAAGGGCGTCGAAAAATTATTTGACCAAAAAGAACCCCTAAACCAAGAAATACCAAATCCGTACTAATCTACCAAGGTACCTAAAATGACATCGGGCATTCCAAGAAACACACCATCACTTTTACTAGCCTAAAATCACCATTTTGGAGCTGATGGAAGCATTCGAATTCCATTACGATACTCCGAACATTGAAAGACCACTCAAGCTCTAAATTAAGCTTTAAATGAAATGAAAACCCAAAATTTAACACAAACTCAAAATAAAACCCCGAAACACAAACTTAAGGCCCATCTAGACTTTATCGATATTTTAGAGCAAATAAAATAGTCGAAATTAAATTCTAAGCTCATCTTGAAGGAAGTTGAATAAAGTTAATAAGTAATTAGATTTAGGCTCTAAAATAGGCAAAGTGAGATAAATCTCAACCGAGCCGCCAGAGAAACTAGAATATCGATTCCAACAAGTCATAAATGACCTGGGGTAGCTACTGGCAAGTTCTAGAATACAAAACATCGTGTAATTCTCATAAATGGTCGTGCGGGTTATTACTCCTCGCCATCCTAGAAATGACATTAAACAACTTGTCCAGCCACACAATACTTGCCCCATTAGAGCTCTTCCAAAAATCCACCACCAAAATCTTGTCTGGCCTATTTTCTCTACCTTTATTCATCCTACGAATAACGTACTTAACCTCCTTAATCATAAAACACCGACAATAACCACAATTGTGGCATCTCTCTGAGTTCTCTAAATCCCTTAGCACGACGTCTGTATCTCCCGCACCATTCAAGATTTTATAGATGTATGATCATCATATATTCTTAATGAGAACCTCAAAAGTCTCTCAAAAACTGTCATAATTAACCGCCAACTTTACCTTTTTTCTCACCCTCCTATACTCCTCCCTGTTCTTCCTCTTTTCCTCCTCGGTCTTACTCTCTACCAACTTTTCATAAACTCCCTTCTTCGTCGCTACTCTCTTTTCAATTTATCTATTCCACCAGTCCCCTTGACATCTACCAGAACAACCTCTTGAGATGCCCAACACCTCTTTAGCTATGTCCCTAATGCAATTGGCGGTCTTATCCCATATACTATCCGTATCCCCGCTACTCTCCTAATCCCCTACATCCATCAACTTCTCCTCTATCTCCAGGGCACTAGCTATCATCAAGCCCCCCATCGAATCTTAGGTTGATTATCAACAACCCTCTTCTTCCTCAACTTCTTAATCTCCAAGTCAATCACAAAAAGCTTCATTTGAGTTGAAAGGTTCTCACTGGAGATGACCTTACAATCTCTAAAAATACTTTTACCCCCTCCCCCCTTCTAAAGAGAAAGGTTTATCTAAGTTTTGGCCACTAAACTACGAAAGGTAACCAAATGCTCCTCCTTCTTCGAAAAGCTAAAATTCGCGATCACTAACTCTAAGGCTCTAGCAAAATCCAAAAGCAAGACGTTCTTTATTACTTTCCTCGAACCCAAAGCCTCAATGAACCTTGACATAACCACTAGGAAATGATTCTAAGATGCCTATTAAAATCCCTTCCTATGGAAAGCTTTTTAGTGATGGACACACCTCTCACCATCTCATCCAAACTCTCTCAAAATCGCTTCTTCTCCTCCCCGTCTAAGCCTACTTAGGAGCTTAGGCACTAATAATATTTCAAGTAGACCCTCAAACCACAAACTTAATTGATATCATCCTATCGTTAACACTCCTGACTTCTACCACCTGCTCCCTAAGCTATTTATCTACTAAAATCCCTACTCCATCCCTATTCCTCACTCTTCCTGAGTACCACAACTTATATCCGTCCACATCTTGCACCTTAAACCCTACCCATTTTATCTGCTAGACACAAGTTATATTAATACTCCTCTTCCTAAGAATCTCACTTCCTCTATGGACTTGCCTTGTAAAGTACCTATATCCCAAGACCCCACTTTTAACCTATGGATTTCCTTACCCCACCCACCAGTCCTAACCCTCTCCCCTACCCTGATCTCATTCCCGACCTTGGCCCTAAATCCCAAGAAGACCGAAGACATGACCCTATTCTACCATTATCAACCAAAGCCACTAAATAAAAGGGAAAAAGGGAGGTCAAGAGCTACAAGGAATAAGAAAAAACTTGTCATGACCCGATTTCGCGGATCATGATGACACCTACTATACCTTTAGTAGGAGAACCAAACCCCGTAGTCTGAAGTCAAAGTAGAGAACTACTACATTTAATGCGGAAGATTATCAAAAGTCAAAATAAAATTATAGTTTTGCGAAATTAATTAAGAAAAAAATCACCCAAAATCCGGTATTAGTGCCAAATGAACCACTAAGTAAAGAATGATGAAAACTTAAATAAATATAGTATCAACATGTCTCCGAAATACAATGAAGATCAATAAAACATAAGTGTGAAGAGAGGCAGGATCAAGCTGGATGCCAAGCTCACCCTGAATCTCAGATGTGAATAGAATCCGAACGAACAGCAATCTGTGTATCACGAATGGGAAGCTGTACTCAGATCTGCACAAGTGCAAGTGTAGTATGAGTACAAGTCGCCGAAAAAACCCGTACTCAGTAGGCTTTGAGGGCCCACTGAGCACCTAATAATAATAAAAGCAGTAAATAACAAAGTACAAGAAGAAGAGTCACAGAAGTAACTAGAAAAATACAGGAAAACTAGCAACTCAAGTACGAAACAGCTATCACATAGACTGATAGTGCTAGCTAATCACATAACAGGATCACAGGTAATAAAGAAGAACGTACCCTACATCCTTGCAACAACATATGTGAAAATATACACAATAAACAGGAATCAAGGAAGATAAGGATAGAGTATGATCGGTATACCGGTAACTTCAAGTGAAAGGATAATTGAAAGAATAGAAGTAATAAGCACTAATCACACATAACATGAAGCAACATGTAACTAACAATGACAGATAAGCAGTAATATGAATAATAAGTAAGGCAATTAAACACTGACAAGTCCCCCATAAGAAACGCAGCGTACACAAGGACATGCTCACCCATAGGCCCCCCACCCGACCTATGATCACACTGAAGAAAACAAGTGCAGAAAAGTAACAAACACATGATCATTATATTATCTCACATCCTACTTTCAGAACCACAATGAATCACAATCGGTACCAAGTGCCCTATAATAGTATTATCCATCGACATCTAGTGCCTCATATTAGTGCTATCCTACCAGCACACAGTGCTTGATATCAATCATATCATATCAGTACTATCCGCTAGCCGTACTCAACAAATCAAGGCGTTCAACGCTGAAGTATATGTATGTTTGGTAGTATCACCTATGGTCATCAATAATCATTATCATTATGTCTCCACAACCACTAGTACCATGTGTGTCAAAAAG
>JBDJHY010180927.1:0-21794 GCA_039654485.1 Withania somnifera
AAACTATTTTTTCTTAGCTAAGGCTATCCTATAAGGAGGAATAGGAAGAGGTTGAGTGCCTAGAATGAGATCTTACTGAATTCTATTTCCCAGTCAAGAGGGACTCTGAGTAAATCATCAACAAACACATCAAGAAAATTTCTGACTAAAGAAACAGACTGGATATCAGGAGTTTCAGAATTAGAGTCCATAACTCAAACCAAGTGATACATACACCCCTTAGAAATCATCTTCCCAGCCTTTATATTGGAAACAAACCAACCCTTAGGAATAAATTTACTACCCTCCCACTTAAGAATATGTATATCAGAAATTTTGAAATGGACAACTCCATTCCTATAGTCAAGAACTACATGAAAAACATAAAGACAATCCATTTCTAGAATAATATCTAACTCATGCAAATTAGTAGGAACAACCATCCCCAAGATAGAAATGGGACAACTACGATGGACCCTCTCAGCTAGAATAGGATCACTAACAAGTGTAGAAATAGCAAAAGACCCAGATAAAACCTCAGGATATACACCAAAATGTCTAGAGATATACGAGGACACAAATGAAAATGTATCTCTAAGGTATAACAATGCATACACATCCACATCACCAACTCTCAACATACCTGTCACCACTTTTGTTGACTGCTCCTGTCGGGAACCTAAAGGATACAAATGGTTTTTACATTGGCCACTATTGGTAGAAGTAGAAGCAACTAGCAGAGGCTGGTGCTGTGATGGTTCTGCTGTTGGAATACCCTATGGTATGGAACCACCCTATCGAACTGTGAGATAATCTCTCTGCCTATGTCTCGACAACCATGAATAAAAACTCATTGATAGACAATATCGAAGAATATGACCAACCCATCCATACCTAAAACAACTATTTTGTCCAAGATAAGACTGGCCTGAATGATTCTTACATACTTTGCACACAAAGGAGCACTAATCTGCTGAACTGACTGAGCTGGCCTATTCTGTTGATTCTTTGAAGGCTTGAAATTTTGTGAAGGAGAAGCACTGAAAGATGAAAGGGTTGTTTCCCTAGTACTCTGTTGTTTTGTTATTTTTTGAACCCACTAGACTTAGGTTGACTAGACTCAAAATGATAGGTCTTAGCCATATTGATCTGATGAATCTATCTAAACTTATCCTTATCCTTCTCTATCTGCTTAAGAGGGACAATCAACGTATCGATACCCATGTCAATGGTAAGGTTGGATGCTTTCCTAACCTAGAGTAGATAACATATCTACCCTGATATACATATTAACAATCATCTACGACACATACCTGGACAACTTAGTGAAATTCATACTCTACTCAAAACAGAAATGAAGCCTTTCTCCAAGCTCAGAGACTCTTTTACCCTCTCTTGACTTTATCTCTCATAAAGCATCAGTCCATGAACATTGTCTCAAACTCATCCCAAGAAGGAAGAACTGGTATGAATCCCCTATTCTTCCTACAAAAATCATACTAGGACCTGTCAATATCCTTTAACTAATAAGTTACTAATTTCCCCTATCAACATCCAACACCCTCATCATATCACAGATCCGACGAACCTCCTTAATGAAATTCTCCTGATCATCTAAATCCCTAAAACCATGGAACTCTAGAGGACTCAACTTCAGAAATTTCCTCACCCTCACAACTCCTACATCAATAACCACTGGTTGGACTTTTGGAACTTGAGTTGGCTACTGAACCTGTGCAACCGCTATCTAGGCTATCAAGTGCATCATATTTCTGAACTGCGTTGATGATATTTTTCGTTTGTTATGGGTTTAGAGTAGGTAGATCCTGATTCCATTGACCCCGCCTCTAGCCTAATGAGCTTGTTGTTCTTTGTAGAGGTATGACCTAAAATGTGTAAAGTACAAATATTGCGGAGTAAAAATCCAAAGCATCGAAATAGACATCAATAAAGGAAAACTTTTTCTAAATGGTTCGTATCATCTCAGTTATAGATGTTCTATACTCACACCCACTACTGCGATTTTATCTAATGATGACTTTAATACATAGCCTAGGACCCTATGAACCTAGGGCTCTAATACCAAGCTAGTTACACCCGCAAACTCACCCCTGAAAACAACAAACATCCTTAGCCACTAAGTTTCGATAGAATCCTTGGATGAACCACTTGGACCATGCATACCTCTACTCTCATGACTCAGTGGAAACAATGTTAAAGAATAATATAAGCATAGTTGACCTCACATCATTGAATATAACTTATCAATGAAAGAATAGTAAACTCAATCTCATTAGTCATGACATCTAAGTCTGAAAGCCTCTACCTCTAAATAATGAGGAGGTAGAAGAGAATTGCTAAGCTATTCTCCAAAGAAAGAAATAATAAATAATACTAGACTCCCAGATCTAAGAAAACATAATGGAAATAACTCCATTAGCTGATTCCTTGGAGCAATGAGGACTCACCACTCTTTTAGTCTCAACGAAATACAAATAATGTTAACCTTTAACATGCATCAAGAATAGAATCTGCACATAAAATGTACTCAGTACATGAACATGTATAAAATAGGCTATACAATAGTAAATGATAAATACTAGGCTATACAATAGTAAATGATAAATACTATCCATGCATGAACATTTAATTCAACTTTGTCTCAACTCAAATATGCAATTTAAAATTTATAATAAAAACAGTTAAAAGTTTTTATCATCTCAAGAGTAAAAGTGACTCATTTTTTTAGTAAATAGGATTTTCATTCATAACAAAAGTGAGAATTTCAAAGACAAATAGTTGCTGAACACCTATTTCTATCCTTTATACACAAAATAAAAAACAAATAGGCTAATATATAACAGCTAGCCAAATTCCTATACAGTTACATTTGCAAGCACAAGCTGCTACCCAAATAAAGTCCAAACAAGGCAAAAATCAGCACGTAACTGCATGATCATGTATATCTACGTCATCCACCTCCTCACATTATATCCAACTCATGGTATTCCATTCAATCTACTCAGCAGTGCTTGCCATTTGATTAGATTCCTTCCTTTGATCTATATATGGATGGCTATTTCTTTACACACTTTATCATCTTGGTATCTATTTTTCTGGAATTTGAGAAAATTCCTTTCCCTCCATATGAGTGTTATTATCATGCCAAATACACATCCTGTTATCGTATTTGGACTTGACTTCTTTTTTGCTACATTATTCACCCATAGTAGCTCAATTTTCCAATCACCTCTACTTCTCTAAAATCCATCCATACCCTCATTTTGTTCCACAGCTCCATTATAATATCTCATTCAAAGAACCGGTGGTGGAAGGTTTCATTATGACAGAAAACACATTCCATAATACATGTATTCCTAATGTTAGTAGTCTCTCTGCAGTTGCTAGCCTTTTCCAAGCTGCTAGCCATAGTACAATCTATGTCTAGGGTGAATATGCTGATATAGGTCTATGTTATTCCATGGTACCTTCTAAAAACTGGTCATCTTCTTTATTAAATACTTGCTCTACGTGACGACTGATTACAACCTTATTTTTAGATCATGTTGCAAGCCTTGTATCTCCTTACATGCTTTCTAGACTCAATTGTCTTCTTTCTTAACATTTTGCCATTTATGTAGTATATGTGTACCCATTTTATCCACAAACATTCCTTCTCCTCAGTAATTGACCAAAGTAACTTCAAATGGTTGTACTGTTCCATTCCTTCATACTGATAATGTTTTGACCTTCTGCAGCTTTTGGTTTGCATAATTTTTCCCAAGACGCCATTGTTTTCTTTGATGTAAAAGTTGAAATTGTCCACAAATAAGTTTTGCTTGCTGCCTCAGTTAGATTCGGGATTATTTAGGGAGTATAAACATTTAGGCCAATAAGTTTAAACACCAAAGATCAGTGATTTGCTTAACTGAGTCCTTCCTGCATATGACAACAATTTGGCTGTCCAACATCTTATCTTCTCAACTATCTTTTCCACCACACACATACATTGGGCTATTGTCAACTTCTTGGAGGATAAAGGCACCCCTAGATATTTAAAAGGCATCTCACCCTCTACATAAACAAGAGTGCTCAGTATCTCTTATTTGAGTGAGTCTGTTACACCATCTAGATAAATTTGACCTTTTCTCTATAACCTGATGCCTCGGAGAATCTGTTGAAAGCTTCTTGCATCAACTTGATGGAATGCATCTCTGCATTGCCAAAAAGTAATAAGTCATCTGCAAAGCAGATGTGAATAACTCCTAATTTATTGGATTTTGGATGAAAGTTAAACATCTTGTTCAGCTTCACCTAGTTTAGTTCCCTCTGCAAGTATTCCATTTCTATAACAAAGAGGTAGGGGGACATAGTATCCCCCTGTCTAATTCCCTTTTCCCCTTCAAATAGATTTTTCAAATCCCCATACATTAGTAAGGAATAAGAGACTATACTTATGCATTCCATAACCCACTGTATAAACTTAGAAAACCAAGTTCAATTAAAATTTTCTCCAGAAAATGCCACTCAATTGAGTCATGATATCTCTTTAAATCCACCTTCATAACACACCTTAGAGATAAGACTTTCCTAGTGTACCATTTCAGAAGCACACGACTAAATAAGACATTGTCTACTATACTCCTTCCCTTTATTAATGCTGTTTGAGTTGGACTTACAATATCACTAATAACGTCGTTCCTTTCGTTTGTTAGCACCTTAGTGATAATTTTGTATACTGTAGTACAACATGAAATGGGACTGTAGTCCGTTAGCTGAGTTGGAGTAGGGGATAATGATATTAAGGTAATAGTTGTACCGCTGAAGGCCTTCAACTTTTTTCCTATTTGAAAGAATCCCAAGACTGTATCAATATCTCTAGAGGTTACCAGTGTCTTGTGAAATACTCAGTTGGAGGCCCATTTACCCCTGGAGCTTATCTTTAGGCATACCTTTAATAGCTTCATATACTTCCTGCTTAGTCACTTGCTCCATTAGTCTACATTTCTGCTGGTAACTAAGACAAAGACCTTGCCTAATGACCTCTATGTATGGAAAAGGCAGTCTATCAGCTCCAGTACCCATCAAAATCTGAAAGAAATTCTTGAACTATGCTTTCACTATTTGAGTTTGCTGAATCTTACTGCCGTTTGAATAAAAAATAGAAGTAATAGTATTTTTGTGAGTTCTAATGTTTAGTCATGCATGGGAATACTTGGTGTTAGAGTCTCTAAAATCCACCCATGTTATCCTATACTTTTGTTTTAACGCCTTTTCCTCCACTTCGCTCCACTTATTGATTTCATTCAGAAGATCCTTCTCTTGATTAATTAACAGTTGGTTTAGAGGGTTTCTCACCAATAGCAGTTGCACTCTTTCTAGTCCTTATTTAGCAACCTATTGTTCTTGACAGTAAGATGTCATATGCATGTTTAAGTCATGAATTTCCCTCTTTACTTCCTTAAGTTTCCTCCATAATTGATCCATGTTTATTCTAGTCTGTCTCCTCCCCATCCAGTTTTCAGTTTTCCTTCAAACTCAAGATGATTGATAACTGTACTGAAGAGTCTAAGAGGACCTGGATTCCTGTAAGGTTATATCCCCATCTGAATTAGAGTTGGTGAATGGTCAGACACACCAGGAACTAAGTATTCAACTGAAATATGACAATATCTATTCATCCAGTTTAAATTCCAAAAATCCCACTCAAAGAGACTTATTTCAATAGCTCAACTTCATTAGTTTTTAACAAAAGATGATGAATCAGTTAAAAATATTCCTTCACTTTCTTCTCTTTAAAATTTTCAATTTTACTTCTTTTTTGGAGTTTTTATAATCGACATACTTCGTGCCTTAGCAGCGAAGTCTACATATTACCCCCCTGCATAGGGGCTTCCAAACCCTACCAAAGGAAGGGACACTCTCTCCTAGTGGATCCATCAAGAATCTCAAGACACATTACTGGTCCAAAATAATATCCTATGCAGGCTGCGCAGGTTTATGGGTATAGGAACCTCATGCCAACCCTCAGTGCTAATACTCTTTCAATACTATATTATACATCAATCAACATTCTTGACTTAGTGGAGCAACCCCAATGAAACCACAAGTCAAACTACATTTCAACACTCTAGACTAGTGGAACAAACTCAATAGAACCAACTTACCCAAAATAACAAATTATACCACAATTGGTTAACACTCTTTATAACTTCAAATCAACACTTTATGATCAATTTGCTCTCATCTTATAAGTAAGAATAAAAATCATCATAAAAACTCATACTTCAATTCATGATCAAAATTATATAAAAGTCAAATAGTTATGACACTTCAATTATCTATTCAAGTTTTAAGAATAAACCATGAAAACATCAATTAACTCATGCTTCAAGACTTTCTTCATACCTCTACCATTTCTTGAAAATCAAGCTAACTCACGAGGACTTATAAAATTTAGCAATTAATATACAAACTTCATAATTATTATTGAAAATCATCAAGTAAGGAAATTGTCAATTTATATTAATTAAGAACCCTAAACATGCTTCTATATTTTAAAATCATTAAGAAAAAAAAAGGTTTTGGACACAAGAATGGAAGAAAATCCTTGTCATAACCTAGTACCTGATTTGATGAACTTTGATAGAGGAACATTGATGAGAAAATTGTAGCAATATGAACAACTATTGAAACCCTAACCTTATTTCTTGAGAAAATTTATAGAGAAACCCTTTCTTCAATTCAATTGATCTAAGAATGACTTGAAATAAGTATTTGAGATTTATATACTATAAAATTTCGAGTCTAAAATAACATGGGATTAATTACTTAATAGTGGGAAAAGACTAGAAATCCATCAAGAAAATAGATTAAAATAGGGCCTAGGAAGGTTCCACAGTCTGGTGGACGGACCATTAAGTCAGTTGATGGTCCATCGACCGTCTCAATGATTTGAATCTTACCCTTGGTCCTCATTAGGACAACTCCACGAAAAGAGTTACATACTGTCATCATGGTTCAAAGGCCATCGAAGGGGTCATCTACTTTAAGTAGTGAAGGAGCATTATTGGTCCGGTTTAACCAACCTTTCCACGGTTCGTCAAAATGGAACATACACTATCAATGGGTTCGCGAAACATGTGCGGTTCCATATTTCTGTGAAACTTCACAGACATACTTTTTTTTATCTCTCACAACCTTTAGCATAACTTTCATGGTGTTATAACTATGAAACTTAATTTTAAGATTCAGATTAGTTAATAGTATCACTAAGCTGCTGAAAGTTTTTATGATAATTTTACATCAGTCTACTTTGCTAAAAATAACAAGTATTCAAAAGGTGCAAAGTACATGAAATTGAAATACTTTGTTGTTAAGTAAGAAGTACATAGACATAAAGTGTCAATTGAACATATTTTTAGCGCATACAATATTTATAGAACATATTGAAAAAATTGGTATCAGTAATAATAATGAATGATTTTATACAAAGACTTTATAATATTATACAATAGATACTTTGAGTTCACTTATGTATATGCTTCTGTTGTTATAGATTTTCTTATATACATAGTGTTGAGAATAATGACAACAAATTTTTGCTTAAATAAAAATGCTTTAAGAATTATCACATTAACTAGTTATTGATTGAGTTGATGTTTTTTCATTGAGTTGTGGAATTTGTTAGTATTGTAGTACATGGAAGGGACTATGTTGAATAAAGTGACACACAAGTGCTATGACTCATATTGATTCATTATTTAATGCAACAACTAAAGGAATCGATCAAAAATTTTCCATAATAAAAGAATGCTTACTGAACTCATTAAGTCAATTATATCACGTGTATCAAGTGAAAGAATGTAAAATATATATCCCACATGATTAAGTTGGACTTGATAAATTAAATACCTAATCAAGGTAGTTAAAATTTATAGGGTAAGTTTAAGGCAATTAAGTAATTTTTCACTTTGATAAAATAAAAAA
The DNA here is from genome assembly GCA_039654485.1 of Withania somnifera. Classification (NCBI taxonomy): domain Eukaryota; kingdom Viridiplantae; phylum Streptophyta; class Magnoliopsida; order Solanales; family Solanaceae; genus Withania; species Withania somnifera. The sequence continues at coordinate 7,969 of JBDJHY010180927.1, forward strand.
TCAAGTCACCATTTCATAATTCAAAGGTATTTATGTACAGTAAAGTGGCTGAGACATGTTACATTTGCCAGAATGATTGATCAGTGTGAAATATATCACATAGCTGGCTCATGTCACGCACGATGGACATGTATCGCACATGCAAGAAGATATTTTGCATGAATGACACTTGTCAAACATAATAAAGTAGGCCATGAATGATATAAACTTTTCATACATGCATGCAATTAGCTAGCTATCATGTGCAACACATGCATGAGAGCAAATTTTCATATGACTTGTGTCCCAGTTGCATCACATTTGTGAATTATCTTTCTCTGATATATAGTATATTACAAATTTATTGTTACACATCAAGAAAATAGTATTATCATCGATATACATCTATTTGATCTGTAATTAAAACATATTATAGTCTTGAGAGAAAGTACTCTCTTAACTGCAATTCACAATTATTCTCTTAAAATATCATATAAAGAGTGTAGTGCAAAAGAAAAGAAATAATTTCTCCTAAAGTTCAATTATTAGGCTAAAAATAATTTTAGAAAATATTGTGGATCTAACTAAATTGTTTTAATGTGATATTGTATGATGTTTTATGAAAAGAATTAAATTTTACAATTCAAAAGTCATATTGGGTTATCAATAGATTGTTAAAGTTGCATAATCTATGATCGAGAAATTGCTAACAATTGTCTCAAAGGAGAAATTGATGTTAGGAGTTTGTTAGTGTAACACCCTAAAAAATATCCCAAGTTGATGTCTAGAATTGGTTAAAAATATAAAATTCCAAGTTGACCAAGAGGTCCATGGTCCGTCAAAAAGGTCGATGACCCGTGGAACCGCCCATCAGACCATTTTCCTACCATTTGATTTTCTATCTACCTATACAATGGTTGATAGGGCGAACGATCAACTAGGACGATGACCATTAAATCAACTTAGAATTTATAGATACATGACTTAAAAATTTTAGTTTCAGTTCGACAAACAGGTCGACGGATTGTTAACTAAGTCGATAGGACCCTATAAAAGAATGAGAGCTGTACAAATCTCCTTAACCTTATATAGTTGTATAGAAAAAAATCCAAAATAATCATGGACCAATTCACAGTTCTTCATATCAATTGGCGGTCATCAACATGACCATGAACCTTGAATTTTAAATTTTAAATTTTTTATCTGAGGCAATTCAGTCATTTTTTTCTACCCTTGTAGTCTAAAATCACATTGTTTTAGTCCTTTTAAATGGGTTAAAGAACTTTGTTGAACCTTTACCCCTTATTATCACAAGTTTAAAAACTTAAAAAAGAAAATCAAATGTTCAGTTCTCTCAAGGCTAGAGTTCCATCTCCAGATTCAAGAACTTCAAATGTTTGCTAGAAAAATCAGTTTAAGATATTCAAACTAGGTATGTAGAATTTCAACAAGGAATTTATTTCAACCTTGTGTCTAAATTTTCAGATTTCATAGTCTAATTCATAAATAATAATTCTAGACTTGTATCCCAATTGTGATATTCATGTTAATTTCAGTCTTTTCAGAATATTTCATGTTTATAATATATATTTTCATGATTTTTACATGTCATTTCATGGATTTACATATTTTTCATAATTTTGGTACATATTCCCATGTTTTTATGTTACTCAATAAAGTATTTCAAATTCCTATTAAGTCTTCCTTGTTAATCCTAGTTAGTCTTTAGTTTTATGAAATTATTGACTTTACAAACATTTAAGGCTGTTGCAACACTATTCAGGCAAATATTTAGAACTCATAAATTTTAGAATTAAGAAATTATACATGACTTTTAAATTTAATTTTAGATAAAATAAATTATGTTTAATAGTGATTCTCAATTTATCATGATAGTGAGGTACTCAGACATTTCTCACTTTTCATAATCAGTTTTCAATATTATTAGCAGTCAGGGTTTTATATTTTGGGAGTAGTATTAACGCTGAGAAACTGCAGATATCCCAACCCCAAAACTACGTTGTCACCATAGGATATTATCCTATTAGGCTTAGTTTAGTTAGTGAATCAACAAAAAATTAGGTCCTATATCTTTTTTCAAATATAGTACATCTACCAGCTGGAAAACACCTTGGACTATATATTTACTTATATGATTTAATGTTAGTTAGGAAAACTCCCACTATGTTTAGCTCCACTCAATTTTTTAGTATTTTCAAACTTCTTAGTTATCAATTTTACTTCAAAGTATTATGTTCAGTTTATATTATGCATTTTATCTCTTAATTGAGTCATTTGATAAGTTGTAATCATCACATGTCTGTTTTGCATGTTTTATCTTGGAATATTCAGTTTAGTTTCATATTGAGTTCATTGTATTTTGTCATATTTTACATTGCATTCTTATATATTCAGTACATTCTAATTATTGACCGCATACCTTTTTGTAATATATTGTCTCATAATACGAATCCAGTTATCTTGCTTCACACAGTAGTTAATCCTCATATTTCGAGGAAAAGGGATTATTCAGACTTTTTGTATTTAATTTCAGATTTTAGTATTTATTCGGGTTAGCTGGGGAATTGTCCTAGCAACTCAGTAGTCAGTAGTAAATGACTTTCAGACACAAAGGGTTGTACTAGTTTAAACTTGAAAAATTTCTCAGTATTAAAATTTAATTATGCCTTACCCCTTGAGTGGTTACTTATTGCTTATACCACTACTTTCCTATAATTATTTGTCATGTGTAGTGAATGTCGGATTTAATGGTACACATAGGCTAGTTTATGGTTCTAGGTATCATGGTTTGTCTAGGGTGTAGACTCGATATATAAAAAACTTGGTATGCAAGTAGTAGGTTTAAGTGTCCCGGGGGTGTTTGAAATATACTTTTAGTAGAGTATTATTTATGGTATAAAGCGCACCACAATTATATAGAAAGACCACTGAACATATATGATAAGTTTTCCTTATTTCATGTCTTTTCTCGTGTTATATGTTTCATATAATACCTCTACGAAGAGCCCCAGTGCATAGAGCACCAACAACACAGGGAACCTACCAGTTAGTTCAAGAATCAAGCTCCACCAGCAGTTGAAGCTCAATCAGATAACATCATTAATGTTGAGTTCCAAAATTCCCTACAGTTTTTGGAATAGGTGATCATATCCTAGAAAATCAATAGGTAGTAGTTCTAGTATTCTACTCTAAATCATGCTTTACATATTTCACATAATACCTCCATGAAGAGCCCCAGCACGTAAAGCACCAACACATAGGGAACCAATCAGTTAGTTTAAGGACTAGGCTCTACCAGCACTTGAAACTTAGTCAGATAACATTATTAGTGCTGAGCTCCAAAATTCGCTACAATTTTTTGAACAGGTGATCATATCCTAGAAAATCATTAGGTAGTAGTTTATGTAGTTGCTCCAAATGCTATCACTATTAGGATCCAGGAGTTCCTCCAGATGAATTCATCAAAATTATAAGGGTATAAGCTAGGAGAGGACCCAACAAGCTCTTTGAGGAGGTTTAAAGGGTATGTAAGGTTATGAGGTTATCTGGTATAGAAAAAATTAATCTTGCATCTTATCATCTTAAAGATGTATCTTGGTTGTAGGTTGATTTGTGGAGAAAAAATAGGGTTGTTCGTGTTGCTTTTCCACTAAGGGTAGAGTTTGAAGAGGATATTTTGGGGCACTTCTTTCTCAAGAGCTGAGAAAAGACAAGATGAGAGAGTTTATGAATCTGGAGCATCACTTCATAAGTGTGGCAGAGTAAAGTATGAAGTTCCCCAGTTGTAACACTATGCACTGGATATGGTGGCAGATATATGGAACAAGATAAGCCTTTTTATCTCCAGACTCTCTCCTCATTTATTGAAGGAGGGAAGAACAACTATGTTAATAGGGGACATGGACATTGGTCAGTGTATTGTTCAATTTGAGAAGATTAATAGAGAAAAATCTAAAATGAGCGAGGCTTATCAGAATAACAAGGACAATATTGACCATTTCAAGTTCAGTCAGCACCAGTTTGATGGGGACACGGACCACCCCAGTAGTAGTATTGATCTCGGGAACCAGCTTCTTTCTTAACTAGTGCTCCATCTTAGGCTTTCATTCCCAGTAGGATAAGTCGACTAAGGTATCAAGGTATTATTCTCAGGGTAGAGATGTAGTGTGTCACATCCATCTTACCTGTAGTTACTGTGGTAAGAATCAATACGAAGAGTTTTGTATGGTGAAATGGTTGTTTTGAGTGTGTTCAGGTCGGCCAAAAAATTAGGAATCGCCCTTTAACTATACAGGAAATCGGTGTGGTTGTTTTGGGTGTGTTTAGGTTGGACACAAAATTAAGAATCACACTTTAACTATACATGGAAATAGTGGCAATGGTACCCACTCTACTACCTTCATAGTTCTAGCAGGGTGGTCAGTTTAGCAAGATGCCACATCCAACACCAACGGCTGTCAAGAAGGAACCATTTTTATGCTCTTAGGTCTAATCAAGATTAGTAGGACTCTCTAGATGCGGTTACTTGTATGTTATAAATCTACTCATATAATGCTTATGCATTATTAGATCCCGGTCCTACGTTATAGTTTGTCACTTCGTATATAGATAATAAATTTAGAGTTAGTCCTGAAAATCTCCTTGATCTTTTTTTGTCTCTACTCCAGTTGGTGACTCTATTGTAGAAGAGAAACCAAACTGAAAATTTCCAGTTTAGTCCTATGAAAAATCACTGCATCAGATCTTATATAAATTGATATGCTAGATTTTGATATCATACTTTGCATGGATTAGATACATTTATGCTATGTCATAGTTGACTGAAGGACCAAACTGGTCAGACTAGAATATCCAGATGAGTTAGTTCTAGAATGGAAGGGTAGTATAGTTTTCCTTAAGAGTCACGTCATCTCCTATATCATGGCCAAGAAAATGATTTCAAAGGGGTATATTTATCATCTAGTCCAGGTTAAAGGATCTGAGTCCGATACCCCTAGTCTCCAGTAATTCTCAATGACCAATGAATTTCTAGATGTCTTTCCCGTATGTCTACTCGGAGTGCCTCCCCATAGAGAGATTGACTTCAGGATAGACCTTCTTTCAAATACTCAACCAATCTTTGTTCTTCCAATATAATGGATCGAGAAGGACTTAAAGAGTTAAAAGAACACTCAGTAGATCTCCTAAATAAGGATTTATCAGGCCCGGTGTATCCCTATGGTGTGGTCCTTTCCTCTTTTTTGGGAAGAAAGATGGTTCATCAAGTTGTGTATAAACTACAACCAACTAAAAAAGTTTATAATAAAAAAATCAATATCTTATTCCTAGGATTGATAACTTATTAAATCAGCTTCATGGACCAATTTTTTCTCTAAAATAAACCTTAGATATAGATATCATCGGCTTAAGGTCGGGGTGTTTGATATGTCGAAGATAGCCTTCAGGATCCTATATGGTTACTTTGAATTTGTAGTCATGTATTTTGGACTAACCAATGCTTCTACAATCTTTATGGCCTTATGAACAGGTTGTTCATGGACTAATCTGACATGTTGATGATCATCTTTATAAATGACATTCTTTTTCATTTCAAAAGTGGGGAGGAGCATACTAGACATTTTAGTATTGTTTTTTAAATCCTTCAGGATTGTCAGCTATACACGAATTTCAAAAAGTATGAGTACTGGTTGAAACTAGTTGCATTTCTCAGCCATATATTTCTAGTATTCAGCTGGACTCTCAAAAGATTGATACAACCTAGAACTGGCCCAGACTCACCTCTCCTTTAGATATCAGCATTTTCTAGGTTTAGTTGGTTACTCCAGGGTTTTTATAGGGATTCCCATTTATAGTTTCCCCATTGAACAAGTTGACAAAAAAAGGTCAACTTTCAATGGTATGATAGTAGTGAAAAGAGTTTTCAGGAGTTGAAAGCTAGGCTAACTTCTACCCTAGTATTGACCTTTCTAGAGGGTACGTAGGTATTTGTTGCTTGTTATGATGTTTACCAAGTTGGACTTGGTTGTATGATGATTTTCGACCTCAAAAGGCCTATAAGAAGAATTATACGACTTGCAATCTTGAGTTAACAGTTGTTATGTTTGCTCTAAATATATGGAGACACTAATTGTATGATGTCCATGTTGATGTGTTCATTGACTATAAAAGCCTGCAATATGTGTTTATACATAAGGAGATGAATCTCCATCACAAGAGGTGTCTTGAGTTGCTGAAAGATTATGATATGAGTGTGTTTTACCATCCAGGAAAGGCTAATGTGGTGGCATAAATACTTATCAGGTTATCTATGGGAAGTGTGTGTAATGTTGAAGAAGGAAAGAAGGATTTGGCATTGGAATTCAAAGCAGCGAGGCACTGCTAGAGTTATTTTAGGAATTTAGAATGTAAGAGAAATTCAATTGTGACAGAAAATGTTAGCTCTTCTACTTGACAAGGGGTGTGAACCAGAATTTTGACATACCTCTTTGTAAGTGGGAGATGATTAATATGGATTTCATCACATTTCTACCTCATTCACAAAAATATCATGACTCTTATGGGTAAAAGTAAAAAATGACCAAGTCAAATCATTTCCTACCAGTTAGAGAAAATTATTTAGCAGAAGATTATGGTAAGCTTTATCTATATAAGATAGTTAGAATATATGGTGTCCCATTGTCTATTATCTCAGATAGGGGTACTCGGTTTACTTTCCATTTCTGTAAGTCTATAAGGAACGCTCTAGGTACCCAAGTGCATATTAGTATGACTTTTCATCTACAAATAGATGGATAGGTAGAGATGGCCATCCATACTTTGGAAAATTTATTAAAAGATTGGGCGATTGATTTGATAGGTAATTGGGACAACTATCTGCCCTTGATAGAATTTTTTTTTCTGATCTGAATTGAAAAGATCTTAAGTAACATATTTATCTCTTATACAGAGAGAGAGAGAGAGAGAGGTGTAAAAGTAGTATCCATATGTTGTGGTTGTACATCTGAATCCTGAACAAAAGAATCACCGTCTTAACTTTTTGATGAACCCGCAACATATTTTTTTGAATTAAAATCCCCAAATTTGAGACTTTCTACACCAAAAGTATTCTTTTAAATGAAGGTAAAAAGTTCACTATGGTTTACAAAAGATAGTTTGGAGAAAGTAGAGCAAGAACAAGTAAATAAGAAAAGCATTTCCCAAAGTAAAAAAACCCCTTAGACTGCACAACAGCTTTCACATAACTGTTGTTTCTCGTGATGCCTCTGGTGCTCAACTTTAACTTGCTAATTGTTGGGAAGATTAGACACATGATATTATATGTCCCTCTTTATTCTATTCCATCAATAGACTTCTCTCAAGTCTCTTTACATTTTGGTGGCAGTTGGGTAATTGAAGTATCTAAAATTATGAGCCTTCAACAAAATCTTATGTATCAATCCATAACCTTGAGTTAGTGCAACACCGGATCATTGTCTTGTTTCTCTTTCACCTCCACATATAATAATGACTCTGGGACATTCTAAACTAAAATTCTACCATCATCTACATCAATCAATCGAACACCCAAATTTGCAAGCCTGTGCATATAATTAGCTGGAATGATAACTATTATTTTAGGCAATAGAGTTTTCCTAAAATAATAGTTATCATTCCAATATCTAGAAGGCTCCGTTTGGGGCTTTTTATGTGAGTTGTAGATCCCTAATAATATAGTTCAAGGTAGTTAAAAAACCTATGATATGACCAAGTTCAGTTATTGAGGATATGTTGAAGGTTCAACTCATCTTGAAAAGGTTTAAGACAATCATAGTAAACAGAAGTCCTATGATTATGTGAGAAGAATGAACCTAGAATTTGAAGTGTATGATTAGGTTTTCCTGAAGGTATTTCCCATGAGATAAGTGATGAAATTTTGGAAGAAAGGGAATCTTAAACCCTTTTATGTTGTCCCCTACCATATTCAAAGGAGAATTAGGCAAGGTAGCCTATGAATTAGACCTTCCAGCGGAGTTGGCGGTTGTGCATCAATTTTTTCATTTATCCTTGCTGAAAAAATTCCTTGGTAACCCTTAACTAATTGTTCTTATAGATAACATTGGTTTGAGGGATAGTCTCACCTTTGATGAGGTACCAATCCAAATCTTGATAGAAAGGTACACACACTCAGAAATAAGGAAATAACTTCAGTCAATGTTCTTTTGAGAAATTAGTCTATGAAGTGAGAGACATGGGAAGTTGAGTTAGAAATAATGGAAAAATACCCTTAACTTTTACCTCCTAGTACTGATCTATATGAGGTAATTACATTCTTTTCTCATCTACTTCTTTTCAGGTCCATGTGTCATGTTAGTTTCTCATGTATTCCGGTATATACATTCATGTCATATATGTTCAATCATGTCAGTTTCAGTCCAGTTCAGAAGTATCATGTACATATTCATCTTAGTAATCAGATAGTCAGTTTCATCAATTAATTTCATTTCAAACTTAGGCTCCATCTTCATTGAGGATGAATGATCCCATGAGGGAGATATTGTAACACACTAGAAAACACTCTGGCTAAAAATTTGCAAATTCAAAGTTAACCAAGAGTTTCATGGACTATCAAGTCGTGAAGCACCTACAACACTTTAAAGTTTATCCTAGTGGATCAAGACTCGATTCTATGATTCATGATTATCAAATCACAACTCATAGGTCAACTCGTGGTACCTTCTGACAGATTTTTAGACAATTTTCATAAGGGCAACTCAATCAATTCTCGAGCCTTTTAATATAAAAAATACACAATTTTAGACTCCCGGGTCATTATATAAATACCCTAGACCTAGTTTTTGTACCATTCTCTCCGGATCAGAAAAACTCTATGCTTAGAATTCTCTTAGTTTCTTCTTATAACAACCTAGGGTTCACAAAAATCTGTAGAAATTGACATTTTTTTAGAATAATCAATCCAAAGCTTCAATTCAAGTATGTAGAACTTCAACAAGGGTTGTCTCCCTACCTTGTGTCCAGAACTCTTAGGATTTCAGAAAAGTCACGCCTTATCATGTTAGGGTAAATCCCACGTTGTATTAATCATGTTTAGTTAGTTTTCACCATGTTACATGTTTAATTGTACATGTTTCCATCATTTACATACTTGTCCATGATTAAAAGAATGATTTTATGATTTTTCTTAATTGTATAAATTGATGATATTGACTATAGTGTCTCAGACATAGTTTTAAAATCCATGATGTACCTCTTAGTTTCAAACATATTTGAAATCGTTTCTTGAAGATTTAGACAGGTTTAGAAAATTAAAGTGTTTACATACTCAGAATGCCAGGAAATCCAATCCTAAATAGTTTTATAAAATTATAACCGAAAGTGTGCCAATTAAGCAGCTGGATTATTTAGACAGTCATTTTAGTTTTGCATGATCAATTGGATACAAAGCTAGGTCCCATTGATACTGTCAGGAGAAGTCAGTCAATCTTTTAGTTTTAGGAGTAGTATTAACATCGAGTGGATAAAGGTTTTTCACCTACCAGCTGAGGGTGAAAAACCATGTATTAGAGAACTAGGTTCAAGAGTCCTAGAATGTCTAAAAGATAGAGTTTAGTAGAGTCTTATTTATGGGTGTGAAGAGCACCACACTTACAATAGAGAGGACACCGAATGTTGAGAAAACATTTCCCTTCTTTTGTATCTTATTTTATGCTATAGAGTTTAACTCCAAGTAGTCCTTTTAACTCGATATTTGCATATTTTCAGATCATACCTCCTAGATGAGCTCCAACATAATGGCCACCAGTTTTTATGATGCCTGCCATTAGGCCTACAACTAGAATTAGCTTCAGTATCAGGATCTAGCTCCACTAGACCCTGAACCTGTAGCTGACAACATCTCTACAGCTATGTTCAAAAATTCCATTCAATTATTAGCACAGACAGTTACTTCTCAAGATTATTATTAGTAAGAGGTCTCTCCAGTTCTTCTAGTTTCCTAAAATGTTGGTGTTTTTAGAGTCAGGGAATTTGTCCTTATAAACCCTTTAGAGGTTAATAGAAAAAATACGGGGAAGATTCTGAGAACTTTATGAAAGATATCAGGAGAGTGTGTGAGGTGATGAAGGTAGATGATCTAGACATAGTTGATATAACATCCTACTAGTTGAAGGATGTAGCCATACTGTGGGTTGACCATTGGATAAAGAAACACTAGTAGGAGCTAACCCTCCAGCCTGGGCAAGTTTTAGGAGACCTTCTTAGGCTAGTTCTTACTGAGGGAGAATCCAGAGGCTAAGACCCTTGAATTGTTTAATCTGGAGTAGGGATCCATGTATGTGGCTGAGTGTGGGGTGGGATTCACTCAGTTATGCCAGTATGCACTAGATATTATTGCAGACATGTACAATTGGATTATAATGATTATCTCTAATATCTCTCCTCACTCCTTGAAGGAAAGAAAAGCAACTATATTGATCTTAAATATGGATATTGGTCATCTAATGGCTTACCTTGAACATATAAAGGGGGATAATTCTAAGACGAGAGAGAACTTTAGAAGTAAAAAGTCCAATATTAACACATCAGAATTTTTCCAGCCAAGTTAGGTGGAAGATACAACCACCTCAGTCTCGGCAGTAGCAACAACAAGGTTATAGGCACCAACCCCATTTTTATCCAATGCTCCGCCATATAATTATAGAACCCATTAGACTTAGTAGATTAGAGCATCAGGATTATTTTCTCAGGGTAGTGTTGAAGGAGGTTATACCTACCATACTTGTGGCGAGTGTAGGAAGAATCACTCAGGTTAGTGCTTTGAAAACAAAGTCAGTTTTTTGGATTTGGATAATCCATTTATATGATTAGAGAGTCTCTATCATAAGAATAAGTAAATGCTTCCAATAAAAATCAGGCTACCTCCCCCATAACACCAGAAGCCCATCCAACTCAGTAGGGCGTGTAGCACTGGTGGCGGCTAGGACCAAAATTGGTTGTATACTTTAGGCTTCAAATAAGATCAGGAACAATCACTATATGTGGTCATGAGTATCAGACCAGAGAGTCTTTCTAAGTCCTTTACATTTCTATCCTAATTAGCGACTCTATCATAGCTCAATGAGTCTACAAAATATTCTATTATCATCCCTCTATAAAATCGTTCCAATATATCTCATAGAGCTAGATATAGTAGACTTTAACGTCCTTCTTAGCATGTATTACATCCATTCACGCTATGCCACAATTGACATTAGGACCAAAGTTGTCCACTTTTAGTTTTTAGAGAGCATGTCCTTGAGTTGAAGGATAGTACAATTTTCCTTAAGGGTCATTTCATTTCTTAACTATAAAGATGATATCCAAAGGGTATATCTATTATTTAGTTAGGGTTAAGGGCTATGAGTCTGAGAACTCCAGTATTCAGTCAGTACCAATAGTTAGTGATTTCTAAGTTTTTTTTGAGGATCTAAAATTGGAAGATTATCTTTGAAATAAGCTACAACCCAGACACCTATACTATCTCTATTCTTCCATATAAAATGGTTCCATCTAAGCTAAGAGAGCTTAAAAATCAGTTAGCAGACCTTTTAGATAAGGAGTTCATCAGGCCTAATGTTTCTTCCTAGGTTTTCCCTGTCTTATTCATACATAAGAAAGATGGGTCCTATATAATGTGAATTGATTATCGTTAGTTAAAACAAGTCTAAAGAATAAATATCCTATCCCAAAAATTGATGACTTATTCGATCAACTTTAGGGTGCCGGTTATTTCTCCAAAATTTATCTCTGTTGTGGTTAACATCATCTTAAGGTTTGGGAGTGTGATATACCTAAAATAACTTTTAAAACCCATTATATCTATTTCATATTTGTAGTCATGTCCTTCGGGTTGACTAATACTCTTGCAGCTTTCATGGACCTCATAAATAGGGTCTTTATGTTGTACTTGGACCTGTTCATGATTATGTTTATTAATAATATTCTATTTTTTATTCTAGTACTGAGGAAGAGCATTCCAATCATCTCAGAGTTGTCCTTCAAACCCTTGGAGACTGCCAACTTTATGCTAAATTCTTAAAGTGTGAATTATGGTTAAGATTAGTTGCATTCCTCGATCATAATACCTCCAATAAGGGTATCCAAGTTTATTCCTAGAAAAAAATATGTAGTCAAAAATTGTCCTAGACCTATCTCCCCTTCATGCGTCTGGAGTTTCTTGGGTTTAGCTGGGTACTACTACATATTTAGTAATAGGTTATATTTTATAGATTTTATTGACTAGGTTGAATCAAAAGAAAGTAAAGTTTGGGTGGTCATATCTTTATGAGAAAAATTTTCAGGAGTTGAAAATTAGATTAACTATAACTCCAGTTTTGACCGTGCCTGAGGGTATAAAAGATTCTTTTAACTATTGAGATTCTTCTTAAGTTGGACTCGGGTGTGTCTTGATGTATAATGATAAGGTCATAGAATATGGCCCCATACATCTTAAGGTTCATGAAAAGAATCATCCAATTCATGATCTTGAGTTGACAACTGTTTTTGCCTTCAAATTTTGGAGGGACTATTTGTATGGTGTGCATATGAATTTCTTCACTAATCATAAGAGTTTGCAGTATGTCATTAGCGATAAGGAGTTGAATCTCTGGAGGAAATGGTTAGAGCTACTTAACGATTATGACATGAGTGATGTATCACCCAAGAAAGCTAATGTGGTTTGATACACCTGATGTGAGGCCAAAATAATACATATTTAGCCTTTATTTGCTTCATATCTTGATATTTTTATTTTTTTATTGATTAATAAATATTTTATATTATGCTAATATGGTATATTATGGTGTAGGAGTTATTTGACGCAAAAAGAAAGAAATTTAGAGCTTAAACAAATTAAATATAGGAGATTACAAAAGGAATTTCAAACAGGAAGATTAATGGAATAAAGTTAATATTATATTAAAAAGAAATTTAGTAATATAATATTCATTCAATTGCAATTGGAATTTGCAATTGAAATGTGTTGCACCATTTTTTTCTCCTTTGTGATTGGTCAACCGCAATATTCAAGCCAATCACGATGTGATCCATTTTGTGATGGGATTCTTTTAATCAATCATGATACGAGTCACGTTGTGATTTCTCTTGTTCCGATAGAAATTATTTTCCAAGTCCTTTTTGGACTTGGTTATTTTATTTGGGGTTATTTTCTACACCTATAAATACTCTATTTTACACAATAATTAGAGGATGGTACATATTATTTTACAGTCGTGATTATTTTCAGTTTAACATTGTACATAATATTTTTAGAAAAATTTTAATCTAGGAAAAAATTTTGGATCCGTCATGGAGACTGGAGAACAATTGTGTATTCTTTTCTTTTGTGTTATTTATATATTTTTATGTTTTGCTTTGAATGATTTATTGTGATTATTCCATGTCTATGTGGAACTAATTCTTTTCGTTCTAGGGTTATGGTATAAACTAGCAAAATGATTATTTAATTTGCGAGAATTATCATATAATTGGTCTTTTGTTTCTATGAGTAGTATCTTAGTGCTTCGCGACCATTAATATAAATTTATAACCCTGAAAGTAAACTAATTGGGAATCTGAAGGGTCGAACGAGAAATGTAAAGAGTGAGTATTCACAAATAAAACGAGATCTTGTGCATTGTTTTCCTCACTTGGTTCATTATGGGAAGATAACTATAATGCATCAAAACTAAATTATCACAACACAATTCAATTAGCTTAATATAGATAGGTGATCAGTGGATGATCATTCTCTACTCATAGATTAAACCCTGGAACCAACAATTAGATCATTC
>JBDJHY010180928.1:0-12086 GCA_039654485.1 Withania somnifera
CTCCTCCAAACTCCACTGCACAGTGGGCTCTCCATGTTGAAAAATAATAGGTTTGATAGGGATATGGTTTAGTGGCTATTTTGATGTGTTTTGTGTGTTGTTTTGTAGAGTTTGTGCGTAGTTTAGTGTAATGGGGGGCTGGAAAACCTCGTGAGGAGGCTTTCCAGTGGCCTGCGAGGCCATGGAAGGCTGCAACAATGTTCACAATAATGAGGGAGGGGCAGTCGCCTAGAGAGAGATGGAGGAAACCCTAGCAGAGGTATTAGTGTATGTTTGAAATTATTAATACAAGTTTTTTTTGGAACTTTTATGTATCAATATGCATATGCAATATACATGTGATATCATGTTTATCATTAATTATATTTCTATTTGTTGATATATTCATTTACTCATTCTATCCTGGCATATATTATGATGTATTTATTCAATTGTATATAAATGTATTCACTATATAAAGCTAATTATTTACTTTTCAACAAGTATCTAAATACCGCTTTTATCATTTTATGTGTGGTAATTGACATATTTTGTTATAAAATTTTTATGACATCACCATGTATGTGTAGTTGCACCAACAATGAAATCGTGTAAGAGTGTATATGCCTCATTATGCAGTTCAAGCACAAAAGATTAGGTGCTTCATGGTGCATGAGCTAGTGTAAGATATAACGAAAAAATCATAATACATATATAGAGATTATTGATGTGGGGCTAATATACACTCATTTTCACTAACTTTTTTTTTATCATATTTATAATTGATTTGTAACACCCTAAATTTTCGGGTTAAGATTTGAACCATTTTGTGTTGGTGGTTAGACCCAAACCCGATGGGTCCTTACTTGTGACTAGGTGATAAATTCAATTTCTATGTGTGTGAGGAACTTTGAATATGAATTGAGGTCCTAAGGAGCACCTAACACAAAGTTGAATTTAGAGCCTTTCTATCGATTAAGTTTTCAAACAAGTTCTTACGTGAGTAAACTTCAAAAGAGTATAAATCTTAGAATATGAAGAGTTATGTGGCCCATAACCTATCAAAATAAAGATATTTGAGTCTGATTTACAATGCAACAAACCATCCATCAATCGACAATTGGAGTAAAAAGTTATGACCAGTTTACTAAAAGGACACAAAGTAGTGAATTTTGTCGAGTTCCCCAGAATGACTTGCGGACCAAACTGCGGTTGCAAATACCATTTTCCCTCCGTAAACCCAATGCAAAGAGGCTGACAAAAATGTTTCATTTTTGTATTTTTTCTAATTTTTGTGAAGTCATATCATAATTCATAAATATATTCATTTTATTAGAAGAGAAATATATCACATCTCTAGCAAAAATTCATTATGATTTGATAGAGAGTATCATATATAGAGATTACTAAAGTTGAACTAATATACACTAATTTTTATTACTTTTTTTAATCATATTTATCCTTGATTTATAACACCCTGAACCTTCGGGTTAAGATTTGAACCATTTTATGTTGGTGGCTAGACCCAAAGTCCTTACTTGTGCCTAGATCATAAAGTCAATTCCTATATGTGTGAGGAATTTTGAATATCAATTGACATCCTAAGGAACCCCTAACACAAAGTTGAATTTATAGCCTTTCTATCAATTAAGTTTTTACATAAATCTTACATGGGTTAACTTCAAACGAGTATAACTCTTACAATAGGAAGAGTTATGTGACTCATAACTCGTCAAATTAAAGTTCTCTGAATCTAGTTTTCAATGCAATAAAGATATGTCGATCCAAAGTCTGAGTAAAAAGTTATGATCATTTTACTAAAAGGACGCAAATTAGTGCATTTTTCAAACTCACTAGAATGGTATGCGAACCAAAATGTGGCTGCAAAAAAACTTTGCCCTTCATAAATGCATAGCAAAGGGGCCAACAGGAGTGTTGTATTTTGGTCTTTTCCCCAATTTTTCTCACTCTTTTATTTTTATTCTTTCCAATTCTTAAATGGTTTTCTCTCCTCTCATCTTCCTCCACACCAAGGTCTGTTCCTTCCATGTATGCATTTTAATGTAGTCTTAGTTATTCTAATCAGTAGTTACAAATTTATAACTAGATTCTATCCCATAATTCAATTGTTTTCAAGAAAAGTAAATCAAGATTTTCAAAAAACTCAAATCTTGAAACTTGTCCTCCAGATAAGGTTCTGTTTTAGTGTTATTGAAGTTAATTCAAGTATGTTAGACTTCAATGAGAACGTCCGTTCGTTCTCATGTCCCAAACTTACAAGTTATGAAATCTAGTTCAAATTAGGATTATATGCTCAAGTTTAGATTTCTATTATTTTCAGTATGTTTCTCTTAATTAGCGATATTTTACACATATCTATGAATTTTATGAAGTTTTATGCATATCAAATCTTAGCAAGGTCTTCCTTGTTGCCCTAATTAATTTTCATAATTTTACATTCATAGCTATGACATCAAACATGGTGCATGACCTAACATGATAATTATATGGCTTTTATAGGTTTAGACACATTGCATGAGTTGGTCTTGTGGTCTAAAATTTTGATAAAAATCAATTTCAAGAACCATGTTTCCCCATTACTTTATGACTCATGATTTTCTGTATGAAAATATATGATATGACATGATATGGAGTCTAGGATCAAGATACTAAGTTTCCTGATTTGATATGACATCCAGATATATCATTTTTATGTTATAATTAAACATGGTTTTAATCATGAGAGTAGTATCTAGTACCGAGTGAATGGGGGAATATTGTCACTCGACCTAAAGGGTGACACCTTGGTCCCAGAACTACGTTGCCAGATAGGAACCTAGTGACTTAGCCCGAGTGGTTGTATCCCAAGAGGCTCTTTTATCGAATCCACATAGTTTATGATTCTAGCTTTAGATAGCTTGAACCCTTTTTTTTCAGTTTAGGAGCTAGCATACTGAACCTCCATAATTACTCACATAATTTATATCTGTTAAGAGAATCTCTCACAGACGTTCAGTGGTACAAGTTTTATAGTCTTTTCACTTTACATGGATCACTATTTTTAATTCAGACTTAAGTATTTTTATGACTTATGACATGTTATATATTTTTAGTTAATTTCTTATAATGATTGTGAATCATAGTATTTCAGTATTTATTTAGATTATACAAATTTTCATGATACAAAATTGCATGTTCAATTCTAGCTCTTTTGTTGAGCATAATTATTTAAATTGTTTTACTTAGCATATGTATGCCTACATACCAATACATCCAAAGTACTAACGCATACCTTATGCCCACATTATTTCATAATGTAATGTAGGTTCTCCTCTCAGTTCATAGGTTCTCATTCAGTGTTGGTGAATCCTCATTAATCGAGGGAAAATTATTCAAATGTATCCGTTTGTTTTAGCTCTTTTTAATTATTTAGAGTAGCTTGGGGGTTGTCCTAGTGACTCATCGATATTAGTTGAGGCTTCATTGACGGTCGGTAGAAAATTATAATTAGTTTTAAATAATATAATTTTTAAATCGTGGTATTATTTTAATACTTACTCATGTTATACGAGTTTACTCCATGTATTATCTTCTACATTACTTTTCATTCTAGGTTGTATGACTCATACCAGGCCATACGTTAGCTTGAGCCATTTCCTAGTTCCAAGTACGTGTTATATTCAAGAGATAGAATCAGAGCGTGAAAAATAGGGTATGGAAGCAAAGAGTTCAAGTATCCTAGAGAGTCTATGAAACCTTTTTGGTAGAGTCTTTCTTATGGGTGTATTGTGCACCACATTTGTAATTAGGAGGCCACAAGACATTTAAGAAAAGTTTCTCTTTTTTCATATTTTAAATCATGTGATAGAGCAGTATTTTAAGAAACTTATGCAGATTTGTGTGCTGCATAAATTCCTCCAACTACGCCTCATCTTTAATGTGTTAGCAACAATAAATCTCTAATTGTTATTTATGCATTGCTCTCAAAAAGATTCTTTAGAATGTTTAGAGTCTGCATAAAGGCTTAAAAGGAGCCTATTAGTACATTCATTCTTTTTGATTCATAAATGTACCTTTTGTCGATATGGACCATGTAGTTTAGCCAAAGTAAGATGAGTATTCAGAACCTTCTTTAAACCTTATTATAGAGAAAACCTGTAAGGGGAAATATGTATTACAATATTTGAGAAGTATTGCCAACAAAAAGGTAATGTTA
Source organism: Withania somnifera (assembly GCA_039654485.1). NCBI lineage: Eukaryota > Viridiplantae > Streptophyta > Magnoliopsida > Solanales > Solanaceae > Withania > Withania somnifera. The sequence goes on from JBDJHY010180928.1 coordinate 4,196, forward strand.
TGGGGGACGTTGAGCCAAAGTCTTATATGGTAGGATGAACCTCGAACCAGGAACATAAAGTTAGAAGTTTATAGATTAAAGTTGCATATAGTTATTGATTAAGGGATGTATCTATAGTCATGTATTTATTAAGTGAGTAATGATATGCCCTTAGGTGTGGAACAAGGTGTAATAAGTTTGGTATAGGCTACATGTGGTACATAGAGGATGAGTTGTTGGTTAAGATGACTTAGGTTGTAGTTGGATTAAAAAATAAGTTTATGATAATGCATTACTATGTAAGGGAGATCAAATATAAAATGCAAACACTATATAATAGAATTGGTGGATAGGTTATGCTTATGCTTTGTGCTTTTTATAAGAGGACCGTATAATATTCATAAGGTTATGAATTTAGCTTATACAAAAGAGTTATGGGGAATAAATTAAGTATAATGAGGCTGTGAAAATAAAGGGTGTACATTCTATGATGATAGAGTGTATAATCGAGATTGATTATTTTGTTATTGACTCTCAAAGAAGTAGTGTTGCCTTGGTTTGTGATCTAATAACTTTAAGCCTGAACTGTAAGAGAAAGATGTGTGCCACCCATGATTAGTGTTGAACATTAAGTTTGAACTCTAGATAATCACTTTGGTAAAAGATATGCTTGTTGAATGGGTAGTAATGTTAGTGTGTGGAATTGATCTAGTAGGCCTGATATGGTATATAAAAGAGATTAAGTTTATAACTTATGATAAGTGTGAATATGTTAGGCATGAGAGTGGTGATTATAATATCTCTATATGAATAATTGAAATGGAAGCCAAGTCGTTAGATAAATAAGAATCTTAAGTGCAATTAAGGAAGAGTTATTCCCAGGGTAGTATGTTGTTACCTGAGAATTTAAGTTTATAAGTGTGATTTTTGCCCAGTTTAGTATTCATAGGTCACTAAGTGTGAAGAGTGCTATTTATGTATTTCGTGGTGTTCTTTAGAGTGGAATTGAGGAGATTATAGATAATGGATATTAGAGTGTCTTAGTATAATTGGTATTTTGGTTATCTCAGGTGGATATGAATTTAAGGGTGTAATTTTAGTAGCCAAAAAGGAGAAAACTAGATTTTTTAAGTGTTAGAGGAAGTGGTCAGGTGCATGAATCGATATATAAGTTAATAATGTCCTTAAAATGTAAGATAAAGTTAGGAGAAGTATTCATGGAATGTTTAACTGGCTAAGTGATGCCTCGACATTCTATAGTAAAGTGAGCTTAGACCAATTTAGAGTATGATATAAATCCACTAACTTAGAATGGATAGCCTTAATCTAAATGGGAGATGAGAAAATGGATAGCAAAGTTTGATCTTTCGAACCAGATAGTGATGAGTTCTAGAGAAGAGTTATGATGAAACACCAATCCATTCTTACTCTCATATATTGATCTGGTTTCATACATTATGACATCTTACTCATGTCTTGTATGTTAACATTATGCCCATGACCCATTCTCATGTACCTCATACATATTCATGTGTACGATTAGTTCTAAGAATTTTAAGCAACCATACCAACTCAACGACCTTAATCTCATCCATAAAGTCATGAAATCTAGCCTCATGTAATACCTCTCATGATACACATATTCATGTTCCAAATAGTCTCACTCTCATGAACTTATTATATGCTATGTTTAAGGTTTTTTAACTTTGTGTAGATTCCTATCCAGGTTCAGTTCCCGTATAAGGAGAAAATGCTCAAATAATAATTTTAGCCTTATCCTTGATTTTGATATCTAGATGGTTTATGGTTCAGTTATAGAGTTTTTAGTGTGATTCAGATATAATTCTTACATTATATTTCAATATTACATTCTATGACTCTGAGTTTCAGGTCCCTGCATACCTCAATATTCAGTTACCCTATACTTATATCTCTCATTATGACAATTCCTATAGACTCAGGCCTCAGAATATTCCCTAAGTGGCTAATGAAGTCATTCTATCTTTTGTATAAGATCACATAAGATTTCTTCAATAGATCGTGCATATGATTCTCTCTACTTTAAGTCCTATATATGTCTATCTATGATAATGAAGGACAATTATTTCATGATCATGCTCAAGAAAAATCTATATTCAAGCTTTATGTAATTAGTATATGAATTACTTGTGCCTATTCTACTTTACTTTATGGACCCCATCTTGAGTGTCAAGTGTGCGACAAGAATCATCCTAGATTGAATAGTATCCCTTTCATTAATGATGCTCAGTTATATTCCCAATTTATAGTCAAAAGTTAGACCCCTATTTTTATTTTCTAAAATTTATGTTCCTACTCTATTCCCTTTAGTGAATCCATTTATGATATACCAGATGATAGTGAAGTAAGTTAGGTAACTAAGGTGGGAGACAGTGAATGCTTAGTTAATAGTAACTCTAACATGTTTATGTAACTTAAATTGTTAAGTATGGATGAAGTGCAAGGTAAGGCCCAATTATGTGTATTTATTAGATAAGAATGTATGGTAATTATCAAGTGTAGAGATGTTTGAGAATATCCCTAGATATTTTAGATTCAAGAAGTCTATTAATAGAATATATTGATAAGTTTGCATGTTGTGTTGGTAATTATGTGGCAATTGTTTTATGTGGCTAGTGACTCATACTAGTCTGGTCATATTATATGTAGTACCTAGTACCTCCAAGATAGGCTTGAACATGGGAACTAAATACAATTAGGCTTAAAATCTAGCATTTATACGTACTTTGTGAAAATTATAGAATGCAAATAAAGAAGTATAGTTCTCGGATGAGACAGAAATATTGAAATGTGTCATTAAGCTTGAGGGTTAAAAATCGTATCGCTTAACTGCAAAGGTAGTCCTATTCTCAGTTTATGCTCAATGAACTCATGTTTCATGTCTTGTCTCTCCTTATAAAGACCTATGTCCATTACTAAGTTATGTCCCAAAGTAAGTTCTTCAAGTCTATGCTAGTTTCTTGCACTCATAAATCGTGCCCATGCATTCTTTAATAGGTGATTTTCAAATCCTCGTTGTAGTAAAGTAAGCTTAAGCTCATATCTGTCCTTTCAAATCTATACCATCATTCGAGGACGAATGTTCCCAAGGGAAAAATATTATAACACCTCAATCTTTCAGGATAATATTTGAACCACTTTATGATGGTGGTTCGACCCAAACTCAATGGGTCCTTACTTGTAACTAGGTGACTAAGTTAATTCCCAAGTGTGTGAGGATCTTTGAATATGAAATAAGGTCCTAAGAAACCCCTAGCACAAAGTTGAATTTAGAGTTTTTCTATCAATTAAGTTTTCATACAAGTTCTTACATGAGTCAACTTCAAATGAGTATAACTCCTAGAATATGAGGAGTTATATAGCCTATAAACTATCTAATTAGAGGTATTTGAATCTATTTTCTAACATAATAAATCATGCGCCAATCCAAAGTTGGAGAAAAAGTTATGATTATTTTTCTAAAAGGATGCAAAGCAATGAATTTGTTGGGCTCACTAGAATGGTGTGCGGAACAAAGTGGGGCCGCAAAATACCCTTTTTTTCCTCCACAAACCCAATGCAAAGGGGCTAATATGAGTGCTTTATTTTAGACGTCTTCTCAAGTTTATCACTCTTTTTCCATTCTTTCCTACCCTAAGATGTTTTTCTTTCCTTTCCTCTTCCTCCAATATCAAGATATGTTCCTTCCATGTATTTTACTATAGTTAGCTATTTTTAATTATTATTTACAAATTTCTAACAAGATTCCAACCCACAATCCAAAGGTATTCAAGAATAAATCAAGATTTCCAAAAACTCAAATCTTAGAACTCATCCTTAAGATTGGGTTCTTCTTGAGTGTTTTTGGAGTAAATTTAGGTACAGGACTTTAATGAGCACATCCTTTCACAAGATATGGGTTGGTAAGATAATATATGATTGATCATATCAATTATAGAGCCTTCGAAAGGATTTATGCATGATTGGGTTGCAGAGTTGTTACATTTAACTATTAAAATACCTAATGAAGTAGTTCACTTGAGATGTTGGTCTAGAGGATGAAATATTATGCCGTGAGTTTTTGGTTGAAGGTTAAGAATGGTAAATGAGTTAGGAAAATAGACAAGAGTCTTGTATATCAAAGGATTCAAAGTATTTAAAATTGCATCATGGATACAATTTAAGAAATATGAAGAAATAACATTATGAAAGATCATTGATTCAGAGTTAAAGATTTGTATGGGTTTTCACTTTTGAGCTCAGAAATGACATTGCTAGGCAAGTTGGTTCGGCATAGAGATAAGTTACGTAGAAACTTGATATAATGTTTAGAGGGTATATGTTTATGTTATAAGAGATTCTTGGGGTAACTGAGGATTTTCTCTAAGATTTATCATGAGTATTCGATTGTTTAAATAGTGGTTAAAGCATGTCATTTGAAGGTTTGTGTGGAGTTTATATCAATTATGATTCAATAACTTTAGCTCGATGAAAAAAATATCATATTTGGAATTCGTGCTATCAGCCTTGGGTAGGACTAGATTCTAATACAGATTGCTTAGAGTGGATTCGAAGAAAGCAAATATTTTTTTTTTTGAAAAAATAATGAGTTATGACTTAGTGTTATGGAGAATAGAGATGTATTTTTAAAGGAATCTTTGTACTAACGATGACTTCTAAAAGCATAATAGTCATGATACTTCATTGGCATGGGATTTTTGGTTTCAATTAACAGATTATGGTGCGTATGCTTGATTTTGATAAACCGATTATGTCTAAGACTAATTTGGTAATCAGACTAGTTATCATGTATAAAGAAAGGTTCAATAGAAGAAAATCAAATGATTCGGTAAGTTTTTTACTATGGATACTAGATAAGGATTACTTTGTGCTATTTCATCTTGTACCTACTTATTCGTATATGTCTACCTATTTTGCTTCTAGACTTGATTTGATGTGTGATTCAGCACTTATACGTACTTGTGTTTCTACTCTCGTGGATGATTCTTTAGTGGTGGATTGGGTGTACCTATCCTGTGTCATTCTTTTGGCAGGGCAAGATACTTGAGCAGAATTGACCATCTTGGATATGGTGGATTCTGATATCAATAAGAAATAAGAGTATGCAAGTGGTTCTAAATCAGCGATCCTTTAAGAGTGCTTGTATAAGGTCTACCATGGGTATTTGAAGTTGCTTGACCATTTTGGTATTTATCTTATCCATTTGAGGTTATGATTTGGTTATGCATGGTTGATTTAGAGTACGTTATGACCAGTTATTTTATTTTTGGATTTTGGTTATAACCACAACTACTGCTCTAACAATTCAAAAAAAGTTATTGGCGATCTTGTGGCTATGGAATATCGTACGCCGGTTGGTTCATTAACCTCACATTTTTGGGCTAGATTAGTTGAGTTCTTCTTTGATGGATATGAGTTGTTTCAAGATCAGGTTCTTGGGTTTTAAAGCTCATGGAAGAATTTTGTTAAAAAATGGAATCGTTACAACAAGGTCAGTGGAATTTTTCGCTTTATGAGTGAAAGCGATCGGTTTTGGGTTTTTCTTCTGGATTTTTTGTTACAGATATTTTTTTGGAATAATTTTTTGTTGTGATATGGGCAAAAGTTTGTTTTGATGATTCTCTTATAGTTTAGAAAGTTCCAGTTTAGTTTAGGTCCATGAAATAGCTCTTAGTATCTCAATTTGCTCCAGTTTTGTGGATTTTTGGTGTTTGGTTTAGAAATTTCTACTTCGATGGTGTATCTTGGGGCCGATAAATTCACTCAGGGAAAATGAAAATTGATTTTGAAAGTTATGCGCTCAGGCTTTTGGAAGATCTAGTGGTTTCTCTCTTTTCCTCTATGTTCGAGGACAAAACATGTTTTTACTGGTAGATCATATAATGACCCTCATGGTCATTTTTGGTATTTCTTATAAAACTACCATTTTCCCTTCTCGATAATTTCCTTGAGTAATATTTTCTCGTTCGAAGGGTTGGTTTAGAAATCAGAGCTAAAATTTGCAATTTTTGTGAAATTTTTAATTTCGAGTGTTTTTAAGTTGAAATAGTTGACTTTAGTCAATATTTGGAGTTTCGAGTTTCAAAATAGAATTTCTTTAGTTCCATCAGCTCCGGAATGTGAAATATACTCTACAAGGACCATTTCTTTCAGTTTTAGGCTTTTTGTGTTTATTTTACTTATTTGACGAGATAAAATTAAGTTTTAAAGTCAAAGTTTGACTTTGGTCAACATTTTACGACAGGATGGTCGTATTCGAATTTCATTGGACTGGGGAGGTCATTTTTTTATCTAGAAGAAAGTTCATAATATTTTTTGAAGGTTCCGAGGATAAATTTGTCTTTTTGATTAAAGTTTTAATTTTTAGTAACCTTGACAGATACGGGGTCAAGGAGGCCTCAGTTTTATATTTGATGGTTTTATTGAGTCTGAGATATTTTTTCCAAGCTAGTAGCATATTTGGTTTGTATTCGGGAGGTTCCAGATGTGTTTTGGTTGAGTTTTTTAAATTTTTGGGTGCTTTATCGTTGTTTAACGAATTGTGTCAACTAAAAGGTTCATTATTAGTTTTACAGATCTAAAATTTATTTCAAAACTTCTGAAATTTTGAGCATGAATTATAGGACTGATCTGCAAAATTTGGTGCATTCGCTAACCCGAGATTGGACTTTTATAGTGAAGTATGAAATAAATGTTCAATAAAAATAATATTTAACTTGGCAAACGAGTACGAAATTAGTTTTTGACTGAACATGTAAGTCCATTTTATTATTTGAGACATATAGAAAAAAGAGTTGGGTTATTTCGCTATCGTATGAGGTAATTATGGTGTTTTTAGTGAAAAAATAGTTGGTGCATTGAAACAAGGTATTTAAACTTCAGATTATAATTATTTGGTATTTGGAGCATACTGACAGTTCTAGAGATCATAATTGTTTGATTTTTGTGGCATTCTTCTTGGTTTAATAACGGGTCAGTATTCAACCCTCATTTTGGTTTTTTTCTATGATTTCTTCCTCTGGGTTTCTTGCCTCATCCGTAAATTTCTTGGGAAAAATTGGGGCTTTATCGATTTGAACTTAGTTTTTGATGGAAATTTATATTTAGGATCTCTATGTTATGAGTAAACTGGTTTTGGCATAAACTTATTGATTTATCAATTACTTTTATCATACTAACGATGTATAAGCATGAAAATTTGGGTTTTTCTCCAGTAAAGTTTAAGTTTGATAAATTAATAATTTCAAGGTCGATTTTAACTTTGTTTATTTATAAAATTTTATATTCGAACTCTCCTAGACATGGTAAGAAATTTTTTAAGAAACATTTTAGATTTGAGTTGGGGTTTCGGACCCAGATATGTGGGGTTTTACGTATGATTTTCAACTCAATTTTTGATAAAATTTTTGATAAAATTTTCAACTCAAGTTTATAAAATCATGGGTAACACATTTTCAAGAAAAAATTTAGATTTATCCTTGACCCTCGATTTTCGCTTTTTGGGGTGATTTTGGACCCAATTTTGAAAATATCAATATAGGTGTCAAAGTTTGTATTGTATTATGCTTAACTCATATTTGAATAGATTTTGCATAATCTAAATCTCAGCGTAAGGAAAAGGCACCGGCTTGAGTGAATTTCTTTGTTTAAGGCAAGTGGAGGCTTGACTTTATTACAAAGCCTTGTAGGTTCTTTGTTATGTGTTATTTACTTTCAATTAAGAGTAATAATGATTATTTGGGGGTATTTGTGTGGGTGAAGTGACGAGTATTCACCCGGATAATAGAGTCAAACATGCGTGTTGGACCAAGGTTGGTTCAAGAGAATCGTCCTTCTGTGTTTTGATTGATGACTAAACGTTAAGTCAAAGATT
>JBDJHY010180953.1:0-12086 GCA_039654485.1 Withania somnifera
TAAACTCTTAGCTTCTAAGTAATAACGATGGATTAACCTGTAAATTCCTAGGAATTGAGAAGGCACCTTTGTAGTCCAATGAATGGACATTGTGGTAGCCATATCCGAGGTGGGGTTAAAGAACTTGTTGCTTAGAAATTAAGGCTAAAGAGTAAGATGTTGAAAAGAGTAAGAAAAGTAAGTTTAAAAAAAATTAAAATTTGGGGAATTTCACATACAATCACTATAAAACTTATATATGTTTATGACCAGAGATGGGAGTACCGAGTAGGATTACATCATATATATATTTAAAACTCTTGAAATTTTTTATCTATTTAATTTTTATTTAAATCCGGCACTCCGAACTCCAAAATACCACCCTAACTCCACTTTAGGCCTTAAACTTAACTAAAATCCACAAATTGGCATAAATTGCAAACGAAAACTTCAATATATATATATATATATATATATATGAAAATCCCTGAAGGATTTACGATGCCTGAAGTATATAGTTCAAAGGCTAGGAAAGTGTATTCCATTAGATTGCAAAGATCTTTGTATGGTCTAAAGCAATAGGAAGATTATTTTATTGTCTATATAGTTTACAGTCTCTATTTTACATGGTATTAGAACCTTTCCTTAAGTGGGTCTGTCACCAGAATTTATTGATAGTGTAGTATCATCGGCGTTCTGCTCTTGTATCACCTTGCAAATTCATACCTATTTATGAATTTCTTGATCAACAAATCCTATTTTTAAAAAGTATCACTATGAATCAGGTTCTATCGTTTGTTTGAATAGACTTTTTAATTTAAATATGTTCTTTTCCTTCCATCTACAGTTTATTTTCTTGATACTAAGTAAAGAGGTATTGGGTTTAACAAAAGTTTACAGTTGATTCTATTTTTCTTAGAAATTTGTCCATTTTTTCATTTGACTCTTGTGAACTTAATAGTTAATTGTTTCCAGAGAAGTTGATACTTGAAGCTTTTTTCCTTTAAGCAATTGAAACTCTTTCTAGAGTTGTCTGTATTATGTCAGAGTTTAAAATAAAAAGGGATATCAGAATATTTGATATGAAACTTTGTTGGCTTCTTTTGTCATATTTTGAGTCTTAAAAGAGAAATAATTGAAATAGTCTTTGTTACTGTTGATGTATTTTCTAAATTATTCCAATATCAGAAATCACTAAAGAAAAATTATTTAGTGACACCCTTGTCTAGTTAAATAAAACATGTTTTATCTCTTCTTCAAATAAATGGGTAATTGATTCTAGGGCTTCAAGTCAAACTACAAGTAATTCTAATATTTTTTCTAGCTTTCGATATCACAACTCAGCCTCTCCTGCAACCATAGATGATCGGTCATATAACATTGTGGGATCTAGGACTGTTAAACCAACTTCCTTTATTACCTTATCCTCTATCTTAAGTCTATCGAAGTTTGCCTTTAATTTAATCTTTGTGAGTAAACTTACTAAAGATTTAAAATTTTTGATGTCATTCTTTTCTGATCATTGCTTATTTCGACATCTTATAAAAATCAAATAACTAGTAAATGACATGTATTTGACAATCTCTACATCCATGATGAATGAGTCCCTCATTCTATTGCCTTCTCTAGTGTCACATTAACATCATCGCAGTTTGTTAAGTCTAAGAGTAAATAAGCTATTTGAATCTGCTTTTCAGTTAGTTCATTCTAATGTTTGGGGACCATGTCCAGTTATGTCAAAATATGGATACATTCGTTACCTTTATGGATGATTTTTCTCGGATGACGTGGATTTACTTTATGAAGAATCTATCTTAAGTGTTCTCTCATTTTAATGATTTTTTTGGTGAAATTAAAAATTAATTCAGTACTATTATACACATTTTGATGAGTAACAAAGTTAAATAATACACACCAGACTCATTCCAAATTTACATGAGAAACATGGGATTATACACCAATTATCTTGTGTTGAAACACCTTAAAATAGAATTGCTAAAAGGAAGAATAAACATCTACTTGAGACATCTCGGACACTATTGTTTCAAATAAAGGTTCCTAAGTATTTTGGGGCTGATATGATTTCAATAGCTTATTTCTTGATTAATCGCATGCCATCTGGTGTGCTTGCTGGTGATGCCCCTTACAATGTCCTCTTTTCGAGCAAGAAATTATTTCGAGTAGAGATTAAAATGTTCGGAAACACATTTTTTTGTTTGAGATGTTTAACAAGTTGTTACTAAGTTGTACCTAAGGGATTGAAATGTATTTTCTTGGGTTATTACCTCATTCAGAAGGGGTATCAGTGTTATTTTACTAAACTGGACAAATAGATAGTGTCAATTTATATGATATTTTCAAATACTACACCATTCTTCTATGCATCTTTTTGTTCTATAAGTCAGGGGAAGATAATTGATTAGTATATCAAGTTACTCATGCTTTGACAAAACAATCAAATGATGTTCCTTCATCTCCTAGTTTTTCTATTGAGCACCACTAAGCTATTGAGCCTTCAACACCTAATTCATCCATGTTAGAAAGACCACCCATTGTCCAAGTTTATTCAAGGAGGTGAGAGACAAATGATACATATCCTGCATCAACTCCTTTGTCATTAGATCCTCCTCCACTTGATCCTCCAAATAATGTTGACCTTCCTATTTCCCTTCGGAAAGATACACATCAGTGCAAATCCACATATTTTATTGCTAATTTTATTTCCTAATCAGTTTTATCCCGCATCTACTTGTTTTATTGCCTCTCCAAACTCTATTTCTATCCCCAAAACAGCGAAAGAGGCCTTGAATCATCCGGATGACATGATGCAATGCTTGAGGAGATACATTCTTTAGATGAAAATTACATCGGAATTGAGTGAATTTACCCAAAAAAAAGAAATAGTATACAAATGGGTCTTTACTGTCAAAATTAATTCATATGATTCTGTGGCGAGACTTAACGACATACTTGTTGCTAAAGGATATGCTCAGTTCATGGAGTGAATTATTTAAATATGTTATCTCTAGTGGCCAAATTCACATTTGTTCGTTTATTTATTTCCTTGGAAGCCTATCAGAATTGTCCCTTTTATCAGCTGAATATCAAAAAATGTGTTCTTTCATGGTGATCTTCCTGAAGGGGTGTATATGGAGCAACCAACAGGGTTTGTTGCTCGAGGGGCAGGTGTATGGAAAAGTTTGTTATCTGAAAAAAATTTAAAAATTGTCTAAAGTAGAATCCTTGTGCTTGGTTTGGAAAATTTAGCGATGTAGTTCAGCAATTTGGATTAAAGAAGAGCAAGTGTGATCATTCAGGAGACAATCATCAACTGGTATTATTCTTGTTGTTTATGTTGATGATATTGTTATTACATGAGATAATTGTGAATGAATTTCTTCTCTGAAGATTTTTTTACATGCCAAATTTCATACCAAAGACTTGGGACAACCGAAATATTTATCGAGAGTAGAAGTATCAAGAAGTAAGAATAAGTTTTTTTGTCCCAAAGAAAGTATGTGCTGGACCTACTTGTAGGAAGGAAAGTTGGGTGTCAAGCCATATGGAACACCAATTGTTCCTGGTGTACACCTGAAAGATGAGTGTGACCTTTTTGATGATCCAAAAAAATACAGAAGGTCAGTTGGGAAACTGAACTAACTTACAGTAACCCATCCAAATATTACATATGAAGTTAGTATTGTTAGCCCAATTCATGGCTGCACCAACAGTCCAACATTATGCATCATTGGAGTAGACCACGTGTTATTTAAAAAAAGCTCATGGCCTTAACATATTGTATAGTAATCATGGACATACTCATATTAAGCATTTTACAGATCTGATTGGGCTAGATCAAGAATTGATAGAAGATCTGTTATTGGTTATTGTGTTTTGTTGGTGGAAATATGATATCTTGGAGGGGTAAGAAATAAAATATTACATTCCGTTCTAGTGCAGAATTAGAGTTTAGAGCTAAGGCTTAATCCATATGTGAAATAATGTGGATACATCATCTTTTGACTGAGGTTGGTTTGAATCTCACGTCTTCTCAAAACTTTGGTATAATAACCAAGCTGTTCTACACATTGCTTCAAATCCAGTGTACCATGAGCGAACTAAACATATTAAGGTTGATTATCACTTTAACTGTGAGAAGATACAAGATATGATGCTGGATCTTTGATAACTGTCTTTTACAGCTGAGTCTGTTAGGGGTTATATCACTCTTTTATAAGGCTTGATCTAGACCGTCCAAGCTCATTAATTCCCAAACGAATCTACACCCTCCACGTGTTATAATTTTATTGGCTCTCATTCTATCAAGGTCATAACGTTCCTGCCCGGATCAAACAATCCTTGTCCTAAAGGATTTCATGAAAAATCCAGCCCATTTGTAAACTTTGCTCCACTTCCTAAAAGTCACTACAACAAGAATTTGTCGATGGGAATATACCTCCAGCTCAACTCTATTATTATTTGGCCTAGGGACATCATTTTTTCTATAGAATCACTCAAGTAGTAGGACTTTTTTATGGAGGAGCCGCCTGGATCAAACGAAAATTGTTGTGGAAGACTTTGAGCTTTGAATGCTACAACAATCAGATTGAATATCATAGCACTATTTCTCTTAAGGTTGTTTGTGGATATGCCTGGATCAATCGGTAAACAAAAATGAGTTGCATTTAGCATGACGACCTTCTAGTTTTCCTTATCTCTGAATAATTTTTGACGGAACTGAAGTGAATATATGAACTGTAGGAATTCTTACCAATCCGATAGAAAGAAGGGCCCATGCCAAATGGACATTCTACTACCTCAATATTTTCAACAGCTTCCATTAACCCAACTAGACAGAGGACCTCCTTATAACGACTGGCTAGTATTGAGTAATTCAAATTCATGTAGCCAACTTAGAGCTTTTATCCAATTGAAGAATTGTTGAAGTAGTTCTAATATTACAGTTTATCGAAATTAAAAAACCAGTCACTTGTAGTTTTTCATTCCTTCGGTTTTGTCGCAAGGTTCTCCAACTCACTAAACCAAGTGACAAAGTTGTAATAGCAAAAGGTAAAGTGTTAAGCCCCCAAAGAAGTCCACAATTCACTTCGTAAAGTTCAATAACCATAGGACATATGCAGCAAGTTGCCACTAGAATCACATCAGACTTGAACTCAATCATTTCTTTCTCTGTTATAAGGACATGTTTGGCTCTATCTTCCTAATACTCAATGGACTCAGTGATTTTGATCGTTGAAGCATCATCAGAAAACCTATTTATTCCATTCTGTAGCATATTGATTTCCACTAATAATCTCTCTACAAAATTCATAGACAACTTGTAACAAAGTGGCTTTATATCTTCTTCCCAGCAGTTCAATATCCACACAAAGTAACTTTATAATGTTAGCTAGAAACTTCAAAAATAGACATTTCCAAAATCGCTTCTCCACTAAAAAAAAAACAATTTGAACAACATTCGAACTGAATTTTCTTCCATAAGCTGGACTCCAAGAGGGAATAGAGAAGAATGATACCACGTGTCCAATGAAGATGCATGTATGCTGGAGTAAAATAATAGACTGTTGCATTTTTTGGAACTGCAAACCAACAACTTTGTTCTCCAGGCCAATCAATATATCACCTAGGTCAAAAGTGAAATACTAACCATATACCATTGTTCTTACTCTTGAAGCTCCATCCCTTAAACTAAAAGAACCATCAGTGTTTATAAAATATGTAGTCCAACTACCTCAACTCTAGATGTTACCAAACTACTTGCAAATTGATCCTTCCAAATGGATATCCCCGCTTGACTTCAGTTTTGGTTAACCAATTCACTAGTTCGCAGAACCATATTGTTTATTTGTTAAATCCCACTTACCCTAGTTTGCACTCAATCTTGCTTGCGCACACCTCTTAACCTTATTAATTTGATCAGTAAACCCAATTTGCTTAAGTTGTGAGTTACAATTTCAAATATTAAATTGTTTAAAGTAATTCGTAGAATTAGTTATTCCCCCCTCCCTCCATTTTTATTTTTTCCGTTTATTCAAGTTAATTAGCATATGTTCAGTGAACTCAAACACTCCCAAGTGAATTTTAATCCATTCACTCCTTGTGGATTCAATCCTGACTTTTGTTGGGTAATTATATTGACAACGACCGTTGTAGTTTCATAGTACGTCTGGCCGTTATCAATTTTGGCGCCGCTTTCTGGGAGTTAAGAGTTAAGTTCACTTCCGTAGTGTTAGTCTTCACTTTGGTTTGCTAGTTGACTAAATTTTACTTGGTTTGATCTTTGTTCTAGAATCAAGTGATAATATGAATAATATTAGCCAAGGTAGTTGGCCCTAAAAGGACCAAAGGGGAGGATGATGGAATGCATGATATCGAAATTGCTATGCCTATGTCTTCCCCAAACCGAGAAAAATGTGGTCTTCCATGTTAAAAGCACTATGCTCCATCTCATACGGATGAATGGACTATTTTGTGGCCTTTCGCATGAGGATCCTCGTGCACATTTGAAGAATTTCGTGGAAGTGTGCACTCCCTTCATAATTTCCAGCATAACCCAAGAGTCCCTAAGATTGCGACTTTTTTTATTCTCTTTAACGGGTTGATCATTAACTGGGAGGAGTTGAAACATGCATACCTTGCTAGATTTTTTTCTCCATTGAGGATAATAGAACTTCGAGACGATATTACAAATATTTGGTCTAGTCATCAAGAACCATTGCGTGAGTCATGACTTCGGTTCAAGAAATCCGTTACAAGGTGTACTGAACATGACATACCCGACAAAGAGCTTCTTCAACCATTCTGCCGGGCACTAAGTCCTTTGAACAAGACCATAATCGATAATTTATGCCAAAGTTCGATGGAAAATCAATCTCTTGGATTAATCACTCTTCTACCTGATAAAATGACAACTAACAATAGAGAGAAAGGATGCCAACGTGGCAATGGATGTTCCCTCCTCATCTCTAAGTAGATATAATACAAGAAAAAAAGAGCAAAATAAAGAAAAAATGGCCAAGTTGATGACACAAATAGATCTCTGCACCAAGCATTTTATGATTACCCCAATGAAGAATGTGAACGCCATTGTCAAGGGGTAGGTTCTTGGTCAGCCTATCGACGACAAGCCGAGAATCAAGATTGGAACAAGGAATAAAATGGAAATTGGTATGACCATGAGCAAGAAAGAGATAAGGACGTACTCAACCACTATAAAGATTGGAAGGCAAGAAATAATGGGGATCGATATATTCCCCTAAATAAGACGCCAAAGCACAAGAATCATAGAGTTCACCATCCACTTCCAAAAGGGAAGCCATGTTAACAATGATCCTTGAGAAGGTGGATGGGACCGATAAGGATATTAGAGGCAAAAGTAAAGAGACGCGAGGAATGAAAGGTGATATCTCATCGATGAACCAAATAGTATTATCTCATGCGGCACAATAGAGCAATTTGATATCCAAATATGTCAAAAATTGACTCAACTCAACCCATGCCAAAAAAAATGCTTCCAAGTGATATCGTGTCAAACCCGAAGAAGGATTCTCATTGTATGGTTGTTATGACAAGAAGTGTCAAAGTGACACAAGGTAATGATGAATTGATTTGTACCCCAAGTAAATATGATGAGGTTGCTGAGTTGCGCTAACCAAATAGAAGCGGGTTGAAGTGGTATTGGAAGAAGATGAGCCCGAGCTAAACCAAGTGAATAAGCCCATGAGTCAAATGAGGATAAAGGTAGTGAGAATCCTTAAAAAAGTACGAACGATGATGAAGAAAAGGAGGTGCAAGTACCTCAAAAGAAGTCATTACCAAAGGTTAAACCACCTTTTCCCCAAAGATTGAATAGAGTAAATAATGACTCAAAATTCAAAAATTTCTCACTATGTTTAATAGTTTGTCAATCAACATACCTTTGATTAAAGCTTTGATGCAAATTTTGGGCTATGTACAATTCATTAAGGAGCTGGTGACAAAGAAAATGTGCATGGATCTTGAGACTGTTGAAGTCTCGCATAGTTGTAGTGCCATAATGACTAACAACTTTGTTGTTAAATAGGAAGATCATGGCGCATTCATAATCCCTTACACTATTGGGTTGTATGAGTTCGTAAAGGCTTTGTGTGATTTGGGAACTAGTAGCAATCTTATGCCTTTTTCCATTTATAAGAAGTTCGGGATAAGGGTGCCCAAACCTACCACAATGAGATTTTTTATGGTGGATCATTCTATCAAGCGTCCCGTTGTAATTCTATATGATGTACTGGTTAAGGTTGATAAATTTAGTTTCCCTATCGATTTTGATATCTTATATTGTGAGATTAACGTTAAGGTACCAATTATGTTGGGTAGAACCTTCCTTGCAACCAGGAGGGCACTTATGGGCACTGAAAGTTGTGATCCCAAATATAGGATCAATGACGATAAGGTTAACTTTAACATTTGCAAGTCAATGAAACAACCCAATGACTTTTAAGTTGTGTCGAGGATTGATGTAATTGATGAGATGGTGGCGTAGTTGATAAGATGGTAGCGCACACTATCGAGGTAGAAAGCTTCAGCAAATCTCTAGCCTCCGTTTTATTAAATTATGATATGGGTGAAATTATAGATTTTGATGAAGTTGTGGCGTCTCTACAAGGGATGGGGTCATATTCAAGGAACCCAACCAAACTTGAACTTGACTTGAAAAATCGGGTTAGTCTTATGGAAAATCCCTCAATTGAAGAACCTCAAAAGTTAGATTTGAAAGAGCTCCCAATACTTTTGAAGTATGTATTCTTGGAGAGTGGTAATACTTTGTCCGTGATCATTAGATCATCATTGTTGGGGTGGAAAATAAGAGCAATGGTTTAGGTTTTGAAGAGATTTATTAGAGCCATAGGCTGGTCAATCACTTACATAATTAGAATCCCCCGCGTATTTCTACCTACAAGATTCAATTGACTCCCGAATCTAAGGCAAGTATTGACCACTAAAGAAGGCTAAACGAACCGATGTAAGACGACGTGAAGAAAGAAATTATGGATTGATGCGAGTGTTGTCTACTCAATTTTCAATAGCATATGGGTAATCCCCGTCCAATGTGTCCAGAAGAAGGGTGGGATTTTGGTGACAAAGAATGAGAAAGGTGAGTTGGTGCCGTAAAACCCATCGCTGGATTGAGGGTATGCATGGACTACCATAAGTTGAATACGTGCACCAAAAAGGATCATGTTATCATGCCCTTTATAGACTGAAAACTATTTTTTCTTATAAGAGGATACCCATCGGCTTGTGTAACAACCCCGTCAATTTTCAATAATGCTTGTTGCGTCCAAACGCACACGCAAGTGTACGCGATCATACAAGTAATACAGTGGCTCTTGCGAGCCACATGTCGAACCCACATGGACTTGTATAGTATTAATCAATTCAGCTAAATAAGTTGTTTGAGGACTTAACTTAAAAGTGCAAATTAATAATTTAAGATAAGGTATTAACTAATGTATAACTAAAGTGCATATAAGATGGAAATAAATATAAGGAAATAGAAGTTAATATAAATCAAGATTAAGAACGATTCTAGGGCTGTGGCATTACACACACACACGTCAGGACATTACTTAATTAAATGACTTCGTTCCGTCGATTGTTGAGTTAGAGGTTGATATTATGACTAAGGATGGATTGTCTGTTAGTCACCTAATTAATCAAGTAACAACTTTGCCCAATTAGAGTATTGTTAACTTTTCATAATAACATTAAAACTATATTCCCTAAATTACCCCAAACAAAGCAACTAAGTACATGATTATGTCTTAGTTAACTAGTTATTTTATTACTTTCGGATTAAGGTTAATAACATAAACGCACTCCTTCTATTCTCGTTCACTAACACGATTATCGGATTCAATAACATAAAAAGCATAAGAATTGCTTCTAAAAGAGGCCAACAAATAGAAATATCATTATAATAGAATAGAAGAATAATCGATTAACCGGAAATAAAATACTTTATATTAATTATCATTCATACATGGTGTGTGAACCACAAGCCCTAGAATTAGGGTTTTTAGCCCATACAGTACATAACTACTACGGAGTTCATAGATGACAAATACAGTAAGTAATCTTAACAATAACCTTCACCCTAGGTGTAATGGTAATGTTTTCTGTTTAAGTCTCCCTTCTCCAATTGTGATAGCCTCCCCTCTTTATCCAAGGAGAAGAATAATAAGTGAATCCTTAATTATGCCTCTAAAAATGCCTCTTAAGGATTGCTGGACTTCCTGGTGAAAAGACCCAATTGCCCTTAATAAGCCCAATTAAAATAGATTCAGCCGCTGTACACCAAAACCGGTTCCCGATAGTGATTACGACGTGATCACTATCGTGATCAGTGTATTTTTCCTAGAATTAATTTTGCACTTCTTGGCTTACCTTCCAATTTTATTGCTTTTCTTCCATATTTCCACATAATCTTGTAAAAGCTGATAATCATATTGGTTTGTGGTATTTTAACATAATAACTATAAAACCATCACATACTATACAATTATCCTAAAAAAAAAGCTAATTAATATGGTTAAGTGGCTTTACGGTAAGTAAAACTGCCTAAGATCAGTCTATAAAAATCTATTCTTCCACAAATCTTGAAGACCTTGAGTTGATTGTGTTAAGTTAGCTTGCTAACAACTCTAGGACTAAGCCGAGAGGTAAGTTGAGTGATACATACAACTGATTGTGAGGACTTTACTACTAATGTGTTTGCTTATTTTGCAGGTACTCAGAAATACATTATCACTACAATACCTTCCATGGCTTCCGGATATAGATATGACAATCATGCATATAGAAGTAGTAGTGGGAGATATAGATACAAAGGAGAAGCTCCTAGGTAAAATGACGGATCTTATAAAGGCTACAAAGGTTCTTATACCTACGAGGATGAGCTCTACGGTTATGAAGTAGAGCCTTTTAGGAGATATAAAGGCTCCGATGCTTCACACCATCACTGCGGAGATGACTTAGGTTATAAAGCTTTGTCACTTATAGCCTAATGTCCGACTGATGGAACTTCTTATATGCATTGGAGTTATAAGGTACATTTCGTGCATCATTTTATGCTAGTTCCTACTCTAAGCAAGGGAGTGTAGGTATGTATGGGAGTCATCAAGACTGCAGTCTCTGTTATCCTTTGTATACCCCTAGGAGTGTCATGACTATTACCTCTTACCCTAATTGTGATGAGTATAACGCTCCAATTAGTGGTGATACATGGAGAACGGTTAGAGGAACTTAAAGACAAGGTAGTTGAGTGAGTTTAAGGTCCCGAGGAAGTGATGTCCCGGTAACAAAAATGTCCAAATTTGATGTGAGACTATGTGGTAGCCAAGGGTATGCATTTGAATTTGATGATAGTGCGCCTCGCAACTACATTATGCATCATGCATTTGATGGGTTAGGACTAGCTTGGGTAATGAGACAAGACCCTTATCCGGTTCATAAATATTAGGTAGATAAAAGTCTGAAGGTGTTTTTTTTCACTTGGTGACTATCACGAAGAAGTTTGGTGTGATGTGCTCCTATTGAGAAATAGGCAAGTAGTTTTAGAAAGCTCTTGGTTTCTAGACCATGGGGTTCTTCATGAACAAGATTGGTATAATTATGTCAAATACCGTAATGAAAATCCTCTCATCCCACCATGCCTCTTAAAGGAATGAGAATAAGTGAAGAAATTTCACTTAGAAGGTAGGCGAATTCAATTAAGGAGGACGTTGGTGATTATGCAAAAATTTGTCACATGAAGTTTGAAAAGGCCCACAAATGTGTAAGTAAATACAGGAAGAAGTGCAAGGATTAAGGACGACTCCTTGTAAGGGTGCAACAAAGTAGTCTCCACTTGAAGCTAAACAAAATGCACCATGTAGGGTTTGCACTAAGGAGTTGAAACTTGAATATGGAAACTCCACTCCTTGTGCAACCATGGAGAATCTTAACGTGGGGGACAATCTAACCCTTTACTAAAAGTCCTTAACACTTGTCCTCACTCCGAAGACACTGAGAGACAAAAGATAGAGAGCAGTAAGGGTGTATTATAT
>JBDJHY010180963.1:0-12085 GCA_039654485.1 Withania somnifera
CTCCAAAACACAAACTTAAGGTCAAACTTGACTTTGTTTGGCATTCCGGAGCTAATGAAACTTTCAGAATTAAATTTCGAGGTCGTCTTGAAGGAAAGTTGACTTTGGTCAACGAATACTTAACTTTAGACTCTAAAATAGGGAATTTGAGATATTTCTCTACCGAGTCGCCAGGGATCCGAACTATTGGTCCCAGCAAGTCATAAATGACTTGGGAAAATTTCTGAAATTCTCTAAGATGTAAGACATCGCATATTTATCATAAATAACCATGAGGGTCATTACAGCTAGTTATTGTCATCTTTCTACAATCTGGTGCTAGTGAAATGTTCTTCACGATTGCGAAGGCATTTCATGCAAATGCGTGGTTCAGATCTGGCATGTATCGCGGTCGCAAAAGATTCCTCATGTGATGGCATATCTTTGATGGCTAACATATTGCGATCGTGAAGCCTAGTGCCATGATCGCGTAGGGTATTGTTTTCTAGTGAATAGTGTCTTAAAATAGCTATTATCGAGTTTATTTCCCTATTCCATCATTTTTGACATAGAGAGCTACTTGAGATATTTTCAAATATATATTTTTAGGTGAATCATTTGGGATAAGTTTCTAAAACATTAACTCTTCAATTACCCATTAATTATTCATTGATTTTAACATCAAATTTGGTGATTTCAAGGTATAAAATTTAGGGATCTTTAGAAAATCCTTGATATTGTATATTTAAACTTTGAGGGTCAAATACTACTCCATTTTTAAAAATAAAATTTCATATTTATCACCCTTGAAAAATGATTTCTTACAAAAATTTTAGAAATTCACTTGACCCTCGGTTTTTACTTTTTGACGGAGACTTTGGACCCAATTGAAAATAGAAATATGGGTATATGAATTTATATTTTCTTATGGATATCTCATATGTGATTAGATATTTTGAAATCATAGGCTCGGTGCAAAGGAAAGGCACCGACTTGATTGAATTTTCTCCATTTAGGGAAAATGGAGGCTTGACTTTATTACAAAGTGTTGTAAGATATTTTCTATGTGTTACTTTTTCAATTGAGAGTAATAGGGATTATTGGGGGTGTCCGTATAGGTGAAGTGGAGAGTATTCACCTAGACACTAGATTCAAGCATGTCGGTTTAAAACTATGAAATAAAAATGAATAAATATTTGATTATATAATATTTTTTTCTATGTGATTAAGGATTTTTTGGCCTTGTGATGCCCAAGAAATGTTATTTTATATTCCATTAGTTACTTAATTCATATTGTGCTCATGAGAGGCCTTAGTTGATTCATTGTGATAGAGTATTTGATTATTTGCCCGTGAGGGGGCCTTGTTGACTTACTTACCATGATTTGTTCCTATATTTAGTTATATTCCCTTGAGTAGCTATGGTTGGACTGAGATGATTCCTTACTTCATGTTATGCATATAAGTGGCCTTGTTGGTTTATAAATCACGATTATTACTTGCTTGAATTAAGAAATAAAAGGAAAGGGCCAATGTGCTATTTTCGGCATTGTCAAGATATAAATGAAAAAAAGACAAAGAAGGATATGATGTAAAAGAGGAAAGTACAAATGTATGATTTCTGGTATTGCCATTATATTTACATATGATTCAAAAGTCCATCGTCTATATGTAATTTCCGACATGGTTATGATATAGTCATATGGTTATAAAAGTAAGGATCAATATGCTATTTTCAGTATTACTAGTTTACATTTACATGAGAATCAAAATACATAGTTAAAATGGTGCAGTTATGTTTGCTACTGACTTTTTCTTTCAAAACTCATCTTACAAGTCTAATTCTCAGTAGTGTTGGATATATCCTTTCTGCCACAGGTAGACTTGTGCATTGGGGATTGATAAGGGTCTAAAGTAACCTTTCCCAAGTTCTTATATAACAACTGGGACCTCTTCATGATTCGTAACTCGAGAAGGAGGACCTGCTCAGATAGACCAGTGATCGTTATTTCATGATGATGTATTGGTTATATTTAATACTTATGTACTGATGATGAGATGATTATTAAATAGTTATAAGATAATTCTAGATTGGGTATGAGTTATAGCATTGAAATTGGTCTATTAATTTCAAAATCTATCCCACAAGTCCATTTCTCAACAATGTCAGATGTACCCTTCCTATCAAGGATGGACTTATGTGTTAGAGACTGGAATGGATGTAGACTTTAGTAGGGATTCCTTTACCTTATCCTATTCCCTTAGAATCCTATCCACGATTCCATTAGTTGGTTGCATTGGATATACCCTTCCTACCATGGGTAGAATCATATATTGGGGACTGATACGAGCGATGATGGACTCACTTTGTGAGCCTATTGTACAACTAATGAGAATTTCCCTCGAGTTGTGAGTTAATAGGGAGAACTACACTTGGGATTGACCGAGGGTGAGTTTTTGATATTTGTGACTTATTAATTTTGGATATGATGTTAATGATTGTTACCTACTTGTTGAGATGTATGTTGAGGCAATATTGATACTATCTTGAAATGATAGTTCGTGGGAATTGGTATTGATAATTCCTTTGTTTGTTCCTTGATTATTATTTTTAGTTCTACTGAGTAGTTAGATATTTTATTGTTGTCCTCACGCCTTGTATCTTTCATATAAACTTCTAGTTATGATATTTTCTGTAGCTTGGTGTTATAGGAGGACTGTGTCAGGTTGTCAGGGTAGTTTTGCTTCTCACCGCTTTGTTTTAGAGACATCCATAGATACTTGTTGAGTACCCATTATTTATATTTGGTATTCACTCCCTTGATTTTCTATACATGCATAGGTTTTTTTGCCCGGAGCAGTTTCATATGTCTCTTCCAGATCACATTTCGAGGCTGACTTTCAGGAGTTCTAGAGGTAGCTACTTGTAGTCTGTAATGCACTGTGGAAGCACCCTACCCTATGATTTTACTTTTGTTTCATTGATATTTAGAGACATTGAGACCATTATTATATTAAACTTGTACTTTCTATTTAGCGGCTTGTACATTATGATTCAGATTTTTAGGAGGTTTGTTAGTTGGATTCGTTTTGTTTTTTTCTCGTTGATTCATTATTTATGCTTTTTCCCTTTTAGATATTGTGAGGTTACTTATCCAGGTGGGTTAGGACAGGTGCCATCGCTACTAGATTTTAGGTCGTGACAGCACCAATCACCAAGAATGGTCCCAAAATGATTGGTACCTTATCATATGTATTGAAGTCAAGATTAACAAAGTAAGCAGGAATAATAATATTACCAACCTTGATGAGGACACAATTTATTATTCCTTCAGAATGCACAATTATCTTGTCAGCCATTTATAGCATCATCGAGCAAGATCTTGGTTTACCCAAGCCAAACGAGTTAAACATAGATAGGGGCATTATCTTTATGCTTACTCCTAAATCACTTAGTGCTTGTACAATCTCTCTATCACCAATATATTTGGGGAGGGTGAAACTACCGGTGTATTTCAACTTGTTAGACATCTTGTTCATCACCAGGGAGCTGCGCTCTTCAGAGAGTGCCACAATCTCAAGATCACCCAGCTTCCTCTTATTCATCACTAAATCCCTCAAGTACTTAGTATACTTGGGCATACCCTAAAAAATCTAACAAAGAAAGGTTAATGTGCAATTCCTTAAATGTGTCAGAGAGCTTCTTAAAAGCAACCTCCTTCTCTACTTTCTTGGTCCTTTGATGGAATAGTGGTGGTGGCCTCTTTGTATCTTTAGGGTCGAAAGTTAGGTATTTAGACATCCCCTTCTTCCTAGCCTCATTGTTTGCAACCTTCTTTGGCCTTATTAACTCAGCCTGCACCTCATGATTTATTTTTGGGGGTACATCAACTAAATCTCTATCAATACTCAGTGAAACTTACATAACATGTTTTGGCTACTCTAATTCACTAAGAAGACCTTCTTGAGGTCTCATATTTTAAGCCTGAGCTAACTAGCCCACTTGCTTCTCCAGAGTTCTCGTTGCAAGTCGTTGATTTCTTAAGTCTGCAACCATTGTTTATTGGTTCTCAACCAACTTTCCATAATTTTTAGACATTTGAGTCTGACCATCTAGAACTTTCTTTAGTGTATCTTCCATATTGCTAGTCTGAGCTTGTGGTTGAAAGTTCTTCCCTTGAGTCTTCCACACGCACCATGCATAATTAGGCTGAGTCTACCAATTTATGTTGTAAGATTTATTAAAATTTTGGTTTCTTCTTTGTGCATTACCCATAAAATTGATAGACTCTGGATTACTACCACATATGGCAGCATAATGATCATTGCCTCCATAGACATCACACTAAGTATATACCTGCTGAACTTGTTGCACGGGTTGAACAATATTGTTTGATTCTAGACATGATCTATACTTAATTTGTTCAATTAAATCATCACTTGGTTCTAGAAACTAGAAAACTGCAAGGTCAATGCTAAGACTACCTCATGCTTAGAAACTTTCTTCACTGCAGCTTTGAAGCATCACTATGAAAATTTGGATTGCTCTGTGAGATATCATCCAATAAAGAATACAACTCATCATAATTTTTATCCAATGATTGATCACCTGTTGCTGAATCTAGAAAAGAAAATGTGTTGGGGTCAAGACTTTCCATAAATTTGTAAGCGCACTCTTTATTGGACTGTTGATGATAAGGGCAATCTCTATGAAGTCGCTTGAAGTTCTCCCAAGCCTAGAAATAGATTCTCTCCTAGATTCTGAGTGAAAAACATAATCTTACTTCTTAATCTTGCAGTCTTACCAGATGGAAAATATGTTATGAGGAATTTCCTTGTAGGCTGGTCCTATGATCTGATGGATCCTGCAGTTTCTCCATTCAACCATTTTTTACATCCCGTAAAAGTGAGTATGAAAATGATTTAAGCCTCACATAATTATTAGAGATCCCTATAGGTATGAAAGTGTCACTAGTCTCGAGGTAATTCTGAAGGTGGACCCATGGTTCCTTATGTGGTAGACCAGAGAACTGCCTTCTTGAGTGCAACAATGTATGAGCTTGTGGATATTAGAGGTGACATTAGTTGTGAGTGGGATTGACACTTAGCAAACAATCCTTGGTGCTATCGTCATTAGTTTAGAAAAAACCTCTTGACCTGTTGATCCTGCTTAACCTGCGCCATTGGGTAGAGAAATGCTTCTTCTCTTCTCATCGAGTACAAACATCACTCAGGTTTAGGATCTGGTGAAACCAAATTCTTATTCCTTTCCATCTTGCTGCTCCATCCTAAATTGTACTTGCAAGTTGAGTGGCTAAGCCCAAGTATTTAACACATATCAAATAAAATAAAAACCTTAAAACTCAAAACAACTAATAGTCAAGTCCCTGCCAATGGCACAAGAAACTTGATATGAACTTTCCCACATGCAAATTGTACGCAGTTAACCAAGTAATACAATAGCTCTTATTTAGAGTCGTGATACCAAACCTAAAGGACTTGCATTTAAAAATCTTTCAATTTTAAATTTACTTATCGGTTTAACAAGTGAGATTTTGAAACAATGTAAAAAGGGGTTTGTAATTTAAACTAAATAACAAAACAATATATAGGTGTGAACTTTGGATTGTAACCAAGATATGAAGAGTCCAGGGTTAAGACTCACTTAACATTCATGAATAACTCTAGCTCTACGTTGGTTAAGTTATATATATTGATTGTTGATTTATGGGATTCATAATATGGTAAAGGTCTCTCGAGCCTCTAAGCATCTACCAAAATTGAAGACCTAACTACATCGTTGAGAAGGGATAGGCCAATCAATTTATGTGCATTAGGTTATCTTCCCATTTTGAAACCAACTGGGGAGATCTAGGTATATTACTATCCTAGACTTTAAGTCACATTCTAACTCTCTATCTATATCTTGAGTTCCATTGTAGCATATAGATTTGTGCTACAAGTTGTGAATATTTAGAATAGTAAGCACAAGAACATAGGCACAATCAAATATGATAAATAAAATAAAACAATAATCAATTAAGTTAAAAAATCATGTCTTGTAGTCTTAACTCTGAAAAGAGAGTGTTTATCCACTCAAGTTTTAAACAATCTCCATGAAAGAGTTCATAAGTAAAAATACAAGAAAACTAAAGTAAAGAAGAAGAACTCCAGGTGTAGAGCTTTTGCTCTCTTGTTTTTGCTCCAATTCGTGTATGATACAAAGACAATTTAATATGTGACTAAATGTAAACTTTATAGCATCCAAAAACCGTCAAAATCAGCCTCATATTAAGTGTATTTAATACCAAATCAGTCCCAACACTCAACACAACTTAAAACCCACTTTTTAGACAAGTTTCGAGATTGTGTGTCGCATGGTTGATTTGGGGAAATGCTCGTAGGGGTTGTAGCGAGGTAAAACAATGATATCCTAGACTAAACACCATGGTTGAATGTTAATTTTCCCAAATAAAGGGTGCGGCATGAGTTTGGATCCCAAAACAATCCATTACATTAAGTCTTCTCTCACCATCTCATAAGGTTGGATCCCAAAACAATCCATTACATCAAGTCTTCGCTCATCATCTCATCTTGTATTTTTCTTGGTCCTTTACTTCATATTGAGCTTGATTTTTGGTTACATAATAGATATAATAAAAAATAACTGAAAATAAGTACTAAATAATGGTTCATAGATAAACATTGAGTCCCATAAGAAAATCTCCATAGTTCGGAGACAAATGAACATAAAATAAGCTAGTCTTCACTAGTTGCACTAATGTAGTTTACTCCTTATCAAATAAAACTTGGTGGGTTGTATATAAATTAAATGTAGACTAAATTAATACTAAAATTTAACTATAAAACAGTTCCCCACATGAATCAATCAACCACCACAAGACAAACTCCATCAAACTAAGCCAAATGAGTATAGGTTAGACTAGGGTCAACTAGTTGCGTCATGTGCTTTGCTCCTTGTTTCCTCATTTTGTAGATTTGATGAAGCCTTGTTTGTCTTCATTTGAAACTTAATAATTTTTCTAAAATAATTCATAACACCCATTAAACCATACAATGCTTAAAACTCCAATAAAGCACACTAGAACAACCTTAAACTAGCCCGATTACAATTGTTATCCCATCCAAGATTTATTCTTTATTTTGGCAATTATTTTGGACCAAATGAACTTAAAACCTTATAAATATGGTAATTAGAACATATTTTGAATCATTATTACCATATATTATCATAATTACACCAAGTTATCCTCAAAACTAAGTTAAAAGGTAGATTGAACAAGGCAAATATCTATATACCTTCACCTATGATCATACTCTCCGGTTGTATGAGTGAAGGGAGAGTTTGTTTCATATTTTATATATTCCTAGGGTGTATGAGATCTTTTTGGTATTTTTGTTTACTTATTTTATTGTATTATCTTCTTGTGTTAGTTGTTGTCTATATTTCTTCGGGATTTCCTCCTGCCTTGTATTATTCATGACTATATGATATAAAACATTTTTCCTTATGGATTATCATTGAGGTTAACTATATACCATTATATCTACTTTATTTTATATTTTTCTAGTAGTTGAGCATGAATTTATGTATTTTTCTCTCTTTTTACTGAGTCCCCGTCCTATGATTAGCTAGCTTTATAAAATTGTTATCTGTTATGTGTTCTATTTAGCTAGTTCTTCTGTGTTTTGCTATAATTTCTTGATTTCTTGACCTTTCCTTTATTTTATATCTATTTACTATTTTTATTATAAGCACCTTGACGACCTATGATGCTAACTAGGTACCTGATTTCTTTGAATATTAGGTACGCATACTACACTTCTGCATCTTTTCTGGTGCAAACCCTAGTACGAGTCAACAACATTAAGCATGAGATCATGCTTGAATGGTTATGATTTTGAGATAAAGATGGTTCCTAGAGTTCGGAGCCCTTTTTTTTTTACCCTTTTTATCTTTATTTTTCTGTCATTTGAGTTGAGAAATATGTATTCCATACTGTTGTACTTTCCTTTTTGTTACTCCATTACTTAGTGGCTCATTGTACTATATAGCATATTTTGAGATTTTATTTCTATTTTATGATATTATAACTTGGTTATTTATCATCTTACACTTTTATTTTTGTCATTGTATATATTTCGGGTGGTTCACCTACAGTGGGTTGAAAGTGTCCTCATGATCTGAGAAATTGGATCGTGACAAAGCCAAACAAGTCCTATTATTTTTCCCAAAAGTAACTTAATTACATTTTCTAATACAATAATCACTTAATTTTGACTTACAAACACAAATTCACTTTGTAGATAAATGACTACTTATCGACAGACAACAAATTTTTCTTTTTTTAAACAAAATATAATAAACAAAAACAAAAACACTTAACTCGATCTAATAATCAAAATCAATATACTCCTAATAAAAATCATTTACTTTTTTCCTCCTCAAGAACAATTTATCTTACATACAGTAGAAATCATATCTCTTAAACAAAAACCACTTTATCCATGTAACTATTTATCTTTTATGTTAATTCTCCAAATTTTAAAATTGAAAATGCCTAAGGTACCATAAGCAATACTATTTTTCCCTCTTATGGTTTTAACATTTGTAGTTGATCATAAGTTTAGTTACTAAAAAATTAAGAATTTACATTGATCATTAACAACGATATTAGCCCCACATTCCTTACCCTATGTATAAATATTAAATTAATTTACAAGTAAATATTTGCCTAATTATTAAAAGATATTCAGAGAAGATCATAAAAATATTTTTGCTAGTTCTTTTATTAGGAATATAATGATTTTGGATATTATATCGGGTCAGGTTGGGTGCATTTAGTTTTTATTAATTGAATTTTGTTAAAAGAAGAGAGAAAACATTAGGTATACACTGGAAAAGTAGCCATTTTCCGACATAGTGATTTTTTTTGTTAGTAAGTCAAAGTTAAGTGATTTCTATATTAGTAATGTTACGACCCAAAAATCGAGTTGTAATGACATCTGTATTCCACTTGTAGACGAACCTAACTCCAACACAGAGCAGGTAGCGACGGGCTAGTATCAAGTGCAAAAAGAAAAGAAAAAGGGAAGAAAAAAACAAGAAGGAGGAGAAAAACAATACATAATAGAAAGTAAATCTCCCAGAACCTAGTGTCGTTGCTTTCGAGCATCTATATACAAAATAGTACAAAATACCACCCACAACGAGGAAAAATTGTAGAATAACTATCCAGACTCCAACTAGAACAACTGACAAGACAGAAGGAAGACGGGCTAACATAAACGCGAACTGCTCACTGTTTCTCCTGAAATAATGCAAAACTAGCTCGCACGATCGCGATCTCTATGATGACTCATTCTAGGATCTGCATCACAAAATGAAGCAAAAGCATAGCGTAAGTACCAAAAACAATGGATACCCAGTAGGCATTATATACTGACGGGGCAAAAGTAAGCATAGGTAAGGCAAATAACGATCATAAGATAATAGGATAATAACACGTAATGAACAATAGAAAAAGGATAACTTGCATTAATAGCTAGTAAGTGCGGTGAAGGATCAGATATAAGTGTGTGCAGCATCAGCTAACAAGTATGAATAAAAGTCAACTACCAAGTTATAAAACATAGAATCTAGGACACGAGAAAATCATGACCAAGCGCGATATGTACCTGGAGCTCCAACATAACAAGCAAGTGGAAGGACCAATAAGAGACACAAACCAATAACAGACTAAGCTAATAGAAAATACAATGTATGAATAGTACCTACAAGAGACAGAAAGGAAAAATAAAGTCTACTAGCAAACAAACCCACCGACATCTTATACTATTGATAAGTGGAACCAGGCAACCAAGTAACTCGATAGATACTCTCGCTATAAGTCCTGAAGAGTACAAATTAAGGCATAGGGATGCAATGCAAATGGGTGCTAAAAATTAAATAGTACTCGTAGGCACCCTCCCCGGTACAAAGACTCTACCAGGAGTGGACCCACAGAAGATTTTTCATATACTTACCCCTTCAACTCCAGTATATCCCTTTTTCGGGATGTAGCTCATACCTAGTAGTAATATCTCAGGCATAGCCACCCAGGTCAGAGGGTCCGTGGAGAGATCTCATCCCATGTACAAAATCCTTGTAAACACCCACTAGTGGCATAGTCATTAGTGCAAAAATGCCAAAACTCGGGCTCAACCCGTATACCATATCACAGTGTAAAATTGAAGTCTAGCCAAATAGGCGAATCAGAACTGCAGTAAACATCCAACTGTTGACATGTAAGCAATACCCAGAAATCAGAGTGCTAGTGAGAAAATAGACTAGGTATAGCGAGGAAATAACTCCATACTGCTACCTCAGTCGTTGGTACAAATAATGTATAAGAAACCAGTTCCCGGTTATTAATCTGTCAAAATCAATTTATCTTTTAAAATATAATGTATGCTCGCGATATGGAATTAACCAATATGCTAAAATGGTCTACGACAGCTAACTAGAATCCATAGAATGTCTGCCAAGCCCTAGTCACAAGGTAAACCCTCTCCTAGCTCAACTATGGTCCCGAGGTATGAGTAATCACACAAAGATGCCACAACTACCTATAGGTGCCCATTAAGAGCTAAGTACATACCCATATAAGGGAAAACTAGAGCTATCATAGCTCAGACCAATACAGCTCACTCCTAGGCTCACACTGGGCTAGAGTACAATATCATCACACATGGTTGCTAACTATCCAATGAAACCATATTCGACTATCCATAGCTAGGTGCCCGCACACATACTAATTATACGTAACACCTCATGTAGAACACAAAATAATCAGTCGGTCCAGATTGTCTCTAAAGCCACCAGTATAAACCAAGGGATATCTACTAAGCTCTAACCATTTGTATAATCCCCTCTCGAACCTCATTATGTTCCAGAGATGAAGTGAAACATAAAGGAGGGCCTCGTAGCCCTAGGGAAGTATAACAAACAATAAAGTCATCTAAATAGGCCATAGGCAAAGATAACCACTGCAACTGGGCTCCAAACTAGTAACCCAACCTCAAGCTGTCAATGAGCATATATAATACTAAATACTCAATTTAAAAGAAGTAAGTCATAGCCTACCTAGAAGCTGAAGATATCCTCGAGAAATATATTGTGATTGACGAAATTCACGTACTTGGTAAATTGCCACTTGGTAAATTTGCACGAATCTAGCAAAACATAACCAACATGTCAAGATGAGTAAAACAAGACCCATATTGCTATAAAAATAGTAGGGTCGAAACCAAATTAAAAACGGGACCATGGACACTGTGGCTCAGAAAAATAGAATATCTATACCAACATCTATAGCAAGGCTCATGGGTCATATGGTACAACATCGAGCTCAATCCAATAAAGGATAACAAAGAAACAAGCCCGGAAAGTTTATGCAAAATGAAAAGTTTTACAACAATAAAAAGATCAAAGAATTACCTGGTGAAAACGATCATAGAATTACTAAAACACATTTCCACAGATCAAAATCATCCACAGGTAGACAATATCCAATTTACTTTAGTCATGCCAAGACCCTTTTGCTTCGCGGAATTTCAACACGAAACTTGCATCGGCTATTTTAAGAGCATTTCCAAGTCCTTACATCTAAGGATATATTCCTAGAAGTAAAATGATGAACAAATGAAATAATAATGATGGACAAGGATATACATATGTGTTCATTTATCCATATAGTGGAAGGAAATTAAAAAGTTCCTTGTCTTATTACAACATTGTATTTATCTTTCCAAAATATTCTATTCTTATCTATAATAGCATGGTCATCCATGTACTAAGCTATGTGTCACTTTATGCCATATATCATCATATTATACTTTCATATAGTGGAACTGAAGATAGACTCATATTAAAATAATTATAAATAGTTAAATAAACCAAAACTAATAGAAAATTATTTATAATAAAACCTACTTCTTGTAATAACACATCTTTAATATGATTTAACATACTATCTCCATTAAAATATTAATGGCTAGATGACTTTTAATAAAACAAATAAATATGGAACTATATTATTCGAAA
>JBDJHY010180973.1:0-12085 GCA_039654485.1 Withania somnifera
CTTTTGGTCACTAAAATAAGTGACCAAAGTGGTCAATTTTGCGGGATTTTTTTCCCTCCAAAACATTTAGTGACCAAAAAAACTTTTAGTCACTAAAGTAATACATTTAGTGACTAATTAGTGACGACTTTTATTTTGGTCACTAAATTTAGCATGTTGACCAAAAAATAGTGACCATGTTTTAGTTTGGTCACCAAAGGCACTATTTAGTGACCAATTTTTTTTTGGTCACTGAATTTTTGGTCACTAAAGGCCATTTTTCTTGTAGTGTAGGCTACATTTCATTAGGTATTGAGCCGGTAGGGGGAAGGGGAAAGGGGCGGAAGGTGCTCCCCTTAGCTGGTGGTCTGCTCACATGGTTTTATATGTCGGTTATAGAACCTTCCACATTTGTTCAGTGTCAGTATTTGAAAGATGATTTAAACTAAGTGAATTTTATATTTTTGATACTAATGAAAGTACAAATGATTTATGAGTCTTTCCCTTATATTTGAAATTGTGAAGTTTTACATTATAAACTATCAGTTTATTTAAGTTCTATTGGTTGAGATTTGCAATTTATAGGAGGACTTTTCATTTTCATAGTTGAAAGAATTTTCGGTTTTACTCTGCTAATGATTCCATTACTTATGACGAAGGATGTAGTTTCCCTTTTAAATACTTGACGATTTAAATGCAACCACATATTCAGTATGACGTATGCTAGCATCGTAGTGATAAGTACACAATATGTCGCACGGTAGTAGTCAGTCATCTTGCGTTAGCAAAGAAGTGAAGTTACTAATAAAAGATATTATTGCATATTATTGCTTCTTGATATTGAGAGTCAAAGTTAGAATTGTCATGCATTGGATAGCCAAGAACATGGTTAAGGTAGAGTATTGTTAAGCATATTGATACTTCCTATTCATGTTACCTTTCTGCATACTCAGTATATTCAATATGCCTATCGCATACTCTGTGCTGCATGTTATTTACCATGCAGGTCAACCAAGTCATCCGAACGTTCATGGTTGACTTGAATTGTATTTTTCGTAAAGGTAGAAGTTGGTGAATTCCCACTTGATCCGGGAACCAAAGATGGTATTGTTTCATTTTTTTACTTTATTAAAGTTAAGACACCTGAGATAGTACTACATTTTGTTTTTGGCTAGCTAGAGGCATTGTTCTAGCATTTGTATCATTCGATTTATAGTGGCTTTCAGACATGAGGTAGTAGATTTGAATTTGGAGTATTCGAATTCCATACCATATAGTTTATTCATTCATATGAGATGGCTCATTACTTATAATATAATTACAAATTGCTTTTGCTGAGTGTGAGTGTTAGAGTTATGCATGATCTAAGGGTCCATCCAAGGTTACTAAAGAAACTTAGTGGCTGAGGATGTGCAGTACCGCCCAGGGGTGACTCCGGGGAGTGACATCAATATAAGCCTAGACTGGTAGAAAGACTCGAGAGATGCTAAGTCCGGTACTCTGCACCTGCACAAGAGTGCAGAAAAGTAAGGAGTGAGTATAAAATAACGGTACTTAGCAGCATTATCTACTAGTTTAACTATAACTAGAAATAAAATCCTCTAAATCCCAACAAATCATTCAAAATACTACAAACCTGCGACAGAGTCTACACTACTACAACATCCTAATCAACACTATAAATCAGGTATCAATAGAAATCCTAATATTAAGTAATCCGAAGTAAGCAGTCAAAAACAGATAGTCACAATGGATCAAGTAACAATGGATAATCACAGTAAGTTATACAATTACGGTAATCTCAATAACTCAAATAACAACTATCAGATAATGTCAAAATATCAACAAGTATGGAAAGATAATCAATCCAACAACTATAATGAATGCAATGTAGTATAAAATATAACTCGATGCATATCCATATCTTGTACATACCTTCTAGCATTTTCCATCAGCCAGGACCTATGGGGGACTCGTGAGGTCCATGTACTCACAATCTCTAACCCCCAAAATGAATCTCAAGCTGTCTAATTTATATCCTAGACCTTGGTAAAAGCCTCAGGATATCTATCCATAACCAGGACCCCCGGAACGAACCTCAGACTGTTGATTTCCACATACTTTCACATAGCTCACAATATATAATCTTAGATTCATGTTCAATAATTTCAAGTGAGCAAATATCATATGCATGTCATGGAATGTATCGCAAAATACATCTCAAATCAACAACAATAATCTTTCATGGGCACTCAATTTCAAGTTTAAAATGATATAAACAATTCATCAAGGTAATCTCATCAACAAGTAAGTAATTAAGTCAATTTCCTTATCACGATGTCTTTTTCCATACATGGTTCAAATCAATCAATTCACAACTCAATTCAAGTGCATACCAAGTTTAACAAACTCATTAAGTCTACACATAATCCCCACTTATTCGTTTAGGCCCAATTTACATTAATAGTGTTAACTTCGAACTCCCTTTCATCCCCAAATCACAACAACTAGCAAGCAATATTGTTAACTAATTATAAAAAAACTATAATAACCTCAACTTTCCTTAGTTTAGAGAAAACAACCCTCAATAGTGCACTTTACCCTTTCTATGAGCTTCCGAGTGAGTGTAATCTAGTTACCAAACAAGGAATCGCTAATATTAAGTAATCCGAAGTAAGCAGTCAAAAACAGATAGTCACAATCAATCAGGTAAAAATGGATAATCACAGTAAGTCATACAATTACAGGTAATCTCAATAACTCAAATAACAACTATCAGATAATGTCAAAATATCAATAAGTATGGAAAGATAATCGATCCCACAACTATAATGATTGCAATGTCATATAAAATGTGAGTTGATGCATATCCATATCCTGTACACACCTTCTAGCCTTTTCCATCAGTCAGGACCTATGGGGGACTTGTGAGGTCCATATACTTAGTATCTCTGGACCTCCAGAACGAATCTTGAGCTGTCCAATTTATATCAAGAGCCTCAAGGATGTCTATCCATAACCAGGACCTCCGTAAAGAACCTCAGACTGTCTATTTCCACATACTTTCACATAGCTCACAATATGTAATCTTAGACTTATGTTCAATAATTTCAAGTGAGCAAATATCATATACATGTGATGGAATGTATCACAAAATACATCTCAAATCAACAATAGTAACTTTTCATAAGCACTTAATTTCAAGTTCAAAATAATATAAACAATTCATCAAGGTGATCTCATCAACAAGTAAGTAATTAAGATTGATTTCCTTATCAAGATATCTTTCCCCATACACGGTTCAAATCAACCAATTCATAACTCAATTCAAGTGCATACCAAGTTCAACAAACTCATCAAGTCTACACATAATCCCCACTTATTCGTTTAGGCCCAATTTACATTAACAGTGTTAACCTCGAACACCCGTTCATCCCCAAATCGCAATAACTAACAAGAAATTATTAACTAATTATAAAAAACTATAATACTTGGGTTAATTAAAAAAAACAACTCTCAATCGTGCACTTTATCCTTTTTTGAGCTTTCGAGCTAGCGTAATCTAAGGAATACAAGAAATATACACTAATTAACACCCAAACCCAAGAAATCAAGATTTATGTAAAAAAAAAATAACCTTGGGCCAACAGGTTCAAAATAGAAATTTGGTCGTAAAATAATGTTATCCAATAACAAGGGATGCTAAAATCAAGTTTCATTGAAATCCCATTTCCTTTCATAGAAAAACTCTCAAGTTTTTATCAAATTAAAGTTCATTTCTTAACTCACTGTTTTTGGGGTTGAAAACCATGAAATTATGATGTGAAATTATGTTAAAATAGTAGGGAATTGATGAAAAGTGTTTATCAAATTTACCCAAAGATTATCTTTGAAATTTCATACTTTTTCCTTGTCAAATAAGGGTTTTAGGTTGTGGTTTGCATGAGAAACAAGGAAGTGTTTGAGAAATTTTGTTGAAAAAGTTCCCAGGTGCATTGCCCAGCCCTTGATCGTGAACGCAGGTCCCCGTCACAAATGCTGGGACTCAGATACTTCCTCTCCGTAATGTGGTCAACATGACGTGAACACAGAGAATTCAGGGTCAACCCTTCTTTGTGAACATGGTGGCCTTCTGCGAATGTGAAGAAGTTCATGATGGCCACAACACAACAGTTGACACCAATTCAGGGCAAGTTTAAGTGACTCAGAATGGACCATATATACAAATATACTTTTTATATGTTCCGGGCTCAGCGAAACCATCAAAATATGGATACAAGGTCTCCTTTACTCAATACCCGTTAAGGGTCTAAGTTTAACTGAAAAACTAAAATTACCAAAATGTCCTTGGGGCTAACAAAAAATATAACATACCTCATTTTAGACCAAATTCCACCTCCCGAGCCCAACAAAACCATTGAATTTCCAATCTGAGCACTCTAAGCCCAAATGCTGACCTAAGTTTTATTTTACTCCTAAACTCAACTTTTGCCCCTCTAAATGCTCAAACTCACCACGGAAGGTCTAAAAATAGGAAACAAAGGTTTCACTAGACCAGACTCAATATTTTAGAGTTGATAGAACTAACGAATTTCTGATACGAGGTCTCAAATGATCCCTACAGTTCCTAATTTTGAACTTAAAGCCTCAAAAATCAAAATGTCCTTTTTCTTCTACCCGACTCAACCCGCTCAGAATCCAACCATAGAACCTTACTTAGCTTGATCTAATGAAGATTTTGGAAGGGGTAAAAGGGTCAAAATTCACTAAAATGGAAAAATTACCTTTAGGGTCATTACACGTCTGTTCCAACTCCCCGCGTATTAATGAGTTATGCTAGGAAAAATAACCTTAAGAAATGTGATTTTGTAGCATGATAAAATTAGATATTGATGTCTTATTGACCATGCAACGAAATTTATGTGGTCGGAGAAGGGGAAACGTTACATACGGTATGTGAAAAGTGTGGTGATCCTTATATTGTTGAGAGGAATCCACATATTCATCATCCTAATGATATTTTCCCTGGTATTGTCATCAAGATTGTTCCTTCCA
The DNA here is from genome assembly GCA_039654485.1 of Withania somnifera. Taxonomy (NCBI): domain Eukaryota; kingdom Viridiplantae; phylum Streptophyta; class Magnoliopsida; order Solanales; family Solanaceae; genus Withania; species Withania somnifera. Next base: position 5,035 of record JBDJHY010180973.1, read on the forward strand.
ACCATAACAAGTCATTTAGATAGTACCTTTAATTTGGTGGAACATTTGTCTTTCTCTTTTTCCCCACTTCTTCCCCAACAAATATATGTTGATTAAGCGCTCTATATATGTATAGAAATAAACTGTGAGGAGCATAAACTATTACAGAAATTAAAGAGCAATATACTGATAATACGTATATACATCTTTCTTGTGAACTCGTTTCCCTCTTTCTTCTTTATATTAGATTACATGGAAATGGTGATATTTTATTTAACCAGCCCACGATTTTATTTAGATTACTGATAATGTTGATATTTTAGATTACTGTATCTCTTTCTTTCTCTCTCTAGGTTAATACGTCATGGTATAACAAATTGATATACAAAAGGAAACTTTTGGAAGCCGTCTTTCTAAAATATCCATGATATAAGCAACTCCTGCGGTGAACCTACTCTTAATCCTTTTCGCTGAATCTGAATGGTAAAACTACTGTGAAATGAAATTGGGTCTTCAGCTTTCTAGAGTTTTTAAGATTACTGGCTCAGAGTTTGTTATTTCTTTCTATTTTCTAGATTTTTCTGCAGCATGTAACATCCCTGTTTTCTAGATTACATTACAGAATTAGTCTAGATCATTATTTATGTTTTTCTTCACTGGCTTCAATACACTGTGTTTGTTTTTGTTCGATCAGTAAGAAGAACAAAAATTAAAAAAAAAATGAAGAAGAAAGGGAAAACGGAGGTCATATGTAGCACAAGAATTCAAAAGAAATTAAAAGAAAAAAGCACCAAACCTTTTATTCCATTAAATAAAGTAATACATTATAAGATGCAAGAGGAAAAATATTTTATGTAGGAAATAAAGTGATGAATTCCAAGACTATCGCTAGAGATGCACGACAGTAAAGTCTTTCTTATTCTAACTTATAATTAGCGGTAACAATAATATCATACGAAAGTATCAAACATTTGTCAGAGTAGAATTGGCTCGAAAAATAAGGATAATATTCGTCTCTTTGTCTCTCCATTAGGTCTACCATAGCCATCTCCATATTGATACATGCATTGACATATTCTAGCGAAGTTCATTGCAATTCTGGCAAAGTCTTTGAAGAAAGTAGCATTATCATCCATTAGTACTTCTTTATTCATTTTTTTCCATGTTTGTGCAATTAAATGCTTCAAGATTTGGAGCTTCTTCTTTTAAGTTTCCGATTTCAGTCATGTAACATTGAATTGATTTTGAAGCATTGCCTCTCGCTATTTCATCTTACAAAACAATATAAAAGTTCATTAATTAGTGATTTGGTTTCAAATTTATTGTAACTAGGTTACATGTTAAACAGTTTTACATGCTTTATTAATAAAGGACCGCCAATTGAAACTCAAGCATGATCTAGAAAGTCATTAAAACTTGGGGTGTGTTGATCATTATACCATTTTGCTTCCACCAAATAAATTTTACAGAGTTCTGCCCACTGAAATATGTAAAAGGAAGTATATTAATTATTGTTATATAAAAGAAAGTTGATGAGAATAGAGGTACAAAAGAAAAATGATCATATATACCGAATTTCTCAAGTAAGGGAGAAAATTAATATTTCGAGTTTTTAGAATGTCATTGGCCAACTCGTTGATACAATTAAAAAAGAGCTGAAAAGCACATCTTCATGGTGCTTGGGAGTTGCTCCATTGCATTGTTATCCCATCTACAAAGACAGATAGAAAGAATTATACAAGAAGTTGAATTTATAGTATGTTTTAACTATAGTGTTTCATTTAAATTATTAAGATTCAAACGACAAACCTTTCTACTATATCAGTGAATAACTTGAGTTCTTTCAAAGTACCATGAAGCTCGTACATATCATCAAAGATTGTAATAAGTTCACCGAATTTTGTAGACCAAATATGACTGTATCCAAACTTTGGTTCGGACGTGAATCCCACACTCCACAAAAATAATTCCACCACTCTATCCCTCGTAAATTTCATCTCTGACAAAGTTATATTTTTGTGCCACCTACATATACGGTGAAAATTAATATCGGAAAAATATGAAAATCTTCGTGAAACAGCTTATAGTAGTAATTACCTAAAAAGATGTTTTAGTTCATCCAAATACATAGCTTGGACCATATTTGAAGTCTAACTTAACAAGCTCAAATAGAATGGGGTTAAAACCGTGTGATTCGTCATATGCATCCATAAACCATCTTGTCTCAAGTCTTTCAATCCTCTAATGCAATGGCATTTCCGGAGCATGGGTCACTTGTTTAACTACATTCTCATTCAATGTTTTTTGCTTCAGATAATTCTTCAAGTGATGAATGGAGAACTCTTGGGCCATGTCCAGAATGCTCTCATCTTCAATGGACAGGTATGAAGTTTCATACAAACTAAGCACTCCTTTTATATCCATGGAAAGGGTTTTCTTGAATTTTCCCTCTTCATCCATAAATACTGTGAAGACCTCTGAAATAAGAAAGAAACATTATTCTAGTAAAAGGAAAAATATGTATTACCCCTACCAATCTATATAACTAAAGTAATATATATATATATATATATATATATACCTTGCGGAACTTGATAACCTTTTTGTCTGAGGAGTCGAAATTGGAATACTATGGCATACAACTGACCCTCACAATTATTAAAATTACTGAGGTAGGCAATTTCTAAAATTCTTTTTAACTTAACCTCAAAGTGATAGTGTATACCAAGTTTCTGTAAATTATTAACAAGCTCAACTTGATCAAATAATCTCATATCGTTTTCATTAAGCATCATCTTGATAATTTCTTTGACCTTTGCAGCTTGGTGTGAGTACTCTTCTCCCTGTACAATATCATAATTAACATTAAGAATTATTTAGTCATCTCAGCTTGATTAATATAAATAAAAATACTTGGGTCCCTTACCAAAAAAATACTAGTTTGTGATTGCACAAAATTGTGATCCCAAATTGATGCTTCATAGTTCCCTGGCCTCCTTGCATCCATTTTCGCAAATAATTCGATCTGAAAAATAAATAAATTAACAAAGTGATTCCCAATAAGATGGCACTACTTTTCACTACATATGCAAAAGATGAACAGTAGTTTCAAGAATAACTGTTTGCAAGATGTTTCCTCTTAATTGGATGCTTCTGATTTTACACTTTGAACTTTGCGAAGTTGTACACTAATATGGTCAACAATCAACTTACATTTCTGTGCCCATAAATTTTTTTATACCCAAATTCATGATAAGCAAACTAAAAGTCCAACATTATGTCAAATAGCTTTTGCCTTATAAGTCAACCATAATTTAAGAATTTTAACTTATAATTTTTTTTTAATTTAAGCCAATTCAAATATGCTTTAGATCATATTTTATTAATTAATTAATTAATATAATAAATTTATCATTTTATGCTTCATTGTTAATTCAAACACAATTATCTTTTAGTACAAATCATTTCTTAAGGTTAGTTAAAGTGTGGTATGAATGTAATTACAATATTAGATTTGAGAAGAGGAGCTTTAGTATAGCTGGTAATATTGCAGCAAGCAATAACTTTAATGTATCAGACTCAGTATTATTTTTATAATTATTTATAAATAAAAAGTCTTTACATTGTATAACTTTTTGAACTAAATGTTTCTTTATTTTTCTATTCTTCCTATACTTCCGGTTTTCTCTTGGATATTTAGTTTATTTTATTTGAAGTTGAATTCAAATTCAAATTCAAACTAATATCGTTTATTATTTTAATGCAAGTACAAAATTTAAACTATAGTATTGCTTTAGTTTTTCTTAATCGACTAATTTATTGTGAATTTATTTTTTCTACAATACTCTTATTATGTATGGATCTACTGATACGGAAGCATATCAATTTAGCTTTTATCCTTTAGCTCTTTTAAATGTGTGCTACTATATTCTACTAATATTTCTTCTTCTACAAATATCAAGAAAAGTATTATCATCGATACTGATAGCTCAAACAGAAAGCACAAAAATAAGCCATCACAGATATTATTGTTGGAATAATGTTGAAATGTACTATTATGTTTTGGCCATAGGATGAAGAATATATATTCTAACTTATGTTGAATTTTCTTTGTAAAGTAGCTAGCTTCATTCTTTGACTCTTTTGCTTGTGTAAAAATAGCTAGCTTACATTTTTTACTCTTTTGTATGTGGACTACTCTATTTGGATAACACTAAACATGTCAAACAGTTCGATTTATTCGGACGGATCGGATCACACGTAATCGGACTAATCGGTCTAGTCCCAGTCCGATCCGAACTGAGCGTACAGACTGGTCCACTGAACCGAAATCGGCCCGTTGAAAAAAAATAAAAATATTTTTGACCGTCGGACTAGTCCTTTTTTTGACCGTTGGGCCCAATTGACTGTTGACCAATGGTCCAAAACGGCTAATTTGGCTTTTAAAAAAAAATTATTCCAAATTTTTTTCTATAAATACAATTTTAATTTTTACAATTTTCACAACAATTCTCTCAATCTCTATCAATCTCTCTCATTATTTCTCCAGAAAAGGTGTTCTAATTGTTCTCAATGATTCTTAGAATTATTATTTTACAATTATTAGCAACATCAAGTGATCAAGCGCAAGTTTTCAATTTTCAAGTGTTCAATTGACCAATTACTTCAGTAATTTGTTATAACCGTTTCATCTCTTACTTTTATTTTTTGAGTTTTCTAATTTATTTATTATTTATAATTATATTATTTTTTGTGCTTTTAAATTTTACTATTATAATTTTTAATATGGATAGACTAAGGAAAATGACTAAAAGTGTTAAAAATTTATGTCTCCAAAGTAGTCCTAGTAACAAAAAAAAATAGTTCTGGTAGTACTAGAAATTATAATCGTATCCTACCACTCCACCTAATATTGCTAGTAAACCTAAACAAGAATTTTGTATGGAGGATGTGTGGATATGCATGCTATGAATTATGTCGAGTTGCAAGAAAATTACGGAATAGAAGAAGATAATGAATTAGAAGGGGATGTTAATATTAATCTTGACTAGTTTAAACATAAAGATAATGATAATGATGATAATAATCAGAATCTCAACGTCTCATCCCTCAATCATATGAATTGAAATCATTAGATGTGTTATATGTAAGCAAATATTTTTGCATAAGAGGGGTTGTGGTAATGCAAGGAGGACGAGTACCATGACGAGACATTGTAGAACTAAACATAAAAGTAGAATGGGCCAAATTAACCGGTGTTAAGGAAGGAGGAATGAATCAAGATAGGTTTAATCTAAAAACCGGTAAATTAATTCAAAATCATAATAAAGCACATGACGGTTTAGAAATAAAAAAAATGATAGTTGTAGGTTGTTTGCCTTTCACTTTTTCTTCTTCTGATGTATTTATTTTTTATATACAAAGAACTTATAATCCAATGTTTGTCGGTATTCCTAGAAGTAATGTCAGTCAGATGCTTTTAGATTACACAGATAATATGCATTTTATTTACGTACCCTGTTTCTTAATCTTCTACGTAAAGTTTCTCTAACTTCCGATCTTGGTCATACTATAAATAGAAATTCTTATTTAACCATTGTTTGTCACCGGATAGATAATAGTTTTATACTTCAAAAATGAATTTTAACTTTTCGATTGATGAAAATCGTAGGCATGACACAATTACTAAAGTTGTTAATTATTATAATCTGAATGGTAATATTTTATGTGTAGCTTTTGATAATGCATCTAATAACACCGCTGCTATTGTGACGTTAAAAAGACAACTTTCTCCACCACTTGAAAATATTTTTCATATTAGGTGTGTTTGTCATATATATAATTTAATTATTAAGGACGGTCTTACTTTTTTTGAACCTATACTTGAAAAATTAAGACCTGTAGTGGGATTTATTCAAGGTAACAATAGAAGAATTAGGCTTGCAGAAATTAAAGCAAAATATGCATAGTTTAATATGAAACCAAGATTAATGCTCGAAGAAATAGAAACTAAATGGCATTCAACTTAACCTGCTACAAATATAGAAAGCCCATTAGTACTACTTTTAACCATTTTTTCCAATCATCTGAGCATATGTTACAAAATTCAGATTGGAACCTAATTAGAGAAGTAGAGGTATTTTCAGAAACTTTTTTATAATACTACTAAAGTATTTTTGTCTCAATATTATCCACTACTTGTTCTATTCTACGTTATGTAGCCGAAATATCTCAATTGCTTTCTAAATATAAGATTAAACACAATTTTGAAGATGCTATTGGTGCAATGTTTGAAAATATTTAAAAATATATTTTTTAATTCTCCCTATTTACTTATTTGTGCTATATTAAATCCTTCTTTAAAACAGGTAACAATGAATAAATTTTGTATAATGATTTATACAAGTTTAGAAATTAAACATGACGAAAAACATAGTTTGTTTGAGGCTGATGTGATTCAACACTTGAAATGTTTATATGATCACTATACCATTATAGTTGATAATGCTACACCAACCAATCTTACTAACCATCAGATAAGCCTTCTAATTTTGCAAAGTCATAGCATCATCTTCCAAAAGGCAGACGTATGCTATACCTGATTTTTTACTAATACCAGATTTTATAGTAGAATACCAACTATCTTAGGAGAGGAGTCGGGGATGAAGTAAGCCTTTAGTTGTTGCAGGATCCCGAGGAAATTAGCATGAAAATTAACTCGCTGGAATGGTGGCAAGTGAAGCAAGCAAGTTTTCCCATTTTATCAGCATTAGCAAAGGACGTCATGAATATTTCAATTTCAACAGTTGCATCGAGAGTATTCAGCCAGGGACCAAAGAAAATATGAGACAATCGACATTGATTAGGAAGAAATGCATTGAATGTTCTAGTATTCCTTAGATACTGGATCCGACCAGAACGAAAAAGTAAGTGATTGGTTCCATATCGGGAAGAAAACGAAGAAATCAAGAACTATTGTCAGCCCATCCTTCAGCATAAGCAAGTCCTGAATATGAATTTGTTGATTTTGACCAGTGTGAACCAGTAAATCCTAGTGTTAATGTTGATGAAT
>JBDJHY010180982.1:0-12085 GCA_039654485.1 Withania somnifera
TTATGTTCCCCATGTATATTCCCTCTAACTTCCCAATGAGGTTCTCCTCTATTCCCATAGCCTTGGTCCCGACCAAAGCCTTGTGTTTGCCTCTCATATTTAGGCTCTTCGTAGCCTTCTCTACCTCTTTTCCCCATGCTTCATCAAGGTCAACTTCATTGTGCACTTCATTATACAAGGGGTTTTGGTATGGTAGTCTTGATAGGAAGTTTGTGTGTGCTTTTAGGGAGGTGACATCTTAGAACCATGTAAAGGAACAACGGATACACTTCTTTGGGGAAATGGACTTGGATTGTAATCAAGTAAGATGGTTTAGAGTTTTTGAGGGGGAATAATTGGTTGTGGATTTGGATGTGGATTTCCAGAGTGAGGGTGTCTTGGTGTATTATGGTGTAGGAAGTTTGGTTGTTGATGGAAGTTTTGTCTTCGAGTTAAGATATATGGTTGTGGATTGTTCCAAACTCCCCTTTCCCTTCTCCCGACTCACCTCTTGAGTTTAATATCCTTTGTCATTATCCTCCACTTTACTCAACCTTTCCTCTAAACCTCCTATCCTTCCATTCATTTAGGTAAATTGCTTCACAATCTCTATTAAGGAGTTTGCAAGAGCATTATATGTTTCTCCTTCAAGGTGCGACACTGTACCTATAAAACTCAACAAACTTGTTAGTAATAAAAGGATTACCCTCTCTTGTGCGCGTGTGTTCTCTCCCTTACCTCTAGAGTTAATCCAAGATTATTCGTTGATGTTTCTTGATTTTATCAAATCAAAGATCTTATAGCCTTTGGGGCAGAGTGGAATTTTATCGACCCACAACGAAATAAAGAAAAAATATCCTTGACTGCCATTTGAGGGAGATCTGTCATCCCTTTGGGTGGTGGATCTTTGCGGCAACAAGTTGTCTGCCATCCTAGATAGACTGCTTGGGGTGGATGCGGGACACTTTAATTCAATATTTTTCCCGTTGTAATCCTTGGTTTCTTTCTCAATCACGAAAATACCTTAATCCCAAACACTTTTATCAATCAATTATACACCAAAAATGGATCAAACCAAACAAACTTGAACACAATTAACAAGAACACTATCAACACCCAAAAAATCAAATCATCCAAATCACTCCAGAATTGGATGAAACATATTTTCTAAGTCCCTAATGACTTGTAGACTTCAATTCTAATAGCTCAAACAATAAATTCCAAAGTGGACAAATGAAATTTGGATCAAATGTACTTTCTGCTCATCTTTTTAACTTCAATGTTCATATGAAGATGATGAACATGATGAATTTCAAATTTCCAAACCTATCCAAAACAACTTGGAATTGTACCACACTTTGAACACATGCTCCTCAACTTATGGTGAACATTTTCCACCACTTTTCAAATCAAACCGCAACAAGTTGTTCCAACCTTGTTTGAAACACTTTGTAGATCCAAATCAATCAAAAATTTAGACAAACTTTGGAATTGCTTGAGCTCAAAAATGTCAATAATGGTGTAGGTCCCAAATCAACTCGAAACTCAAATTCGATGCCTATGAACTAAATTACTAGGAGAACAATTCCTAGTAATCAAAATTCAAAATCAAACACGAGTTAAGAAACTTTGATTTTCAAAATTTTGTAGAAATTTTTGGATTTTCAGAATTTTAAAGTTTTTCGTTTTACAACCTTGGATTGTAACTCGATGAAATGAATTATGAGCCTAGGATCTTCTACCCAATGATATGGCATGTGATATGGTCCATGTATTCAAAAAAAAAAGAAGAACGAAATTGAAAACGAAAATGAAGGATATGCAAAATTCAATATGAAATCATAACATAATTGAATTCCAACTTGGTCTACACGAGACATCAGATTGATTCACCCAGAAATGAAATATTTGAATGATCAATTAACCAAAATTCTCTACGGGCAATTAAGGATTAACCCATCTTAATTAGCTCAACTACAATTACGTGATCACTAAAGGAAATGCTAAAATGCTAATTAGAATCTAAGATAAACTATTACACTCCAAAATTAAGAATTAAAATGTAAAAATATTATTCATCCCAAATAAGCTAATCAATATTTGAAAGACCACCTATATATAGGGGTTCAGGTTTCAGTTATTACACTTAGGCCCAAAAGTAACCCAAAGTGACAAATAGGATCTCAAACTTTGGGTCCCTTCATATTAGGTCCCCAAAGTCTTCCAAAGCCTCCAAAATGATTCTTCAATGGCTTCCCATGCATCCTTATTCTTCAACGAGGATTGAATTTATTGGAGGTCCTGAGCTTGGGTCTTTGTAAGAGGTCTTAAAGGTATGATGGTTTCCCAGGAGTTATTAGGTTGGTTTGTACAAAGTAACTTGTTGGGACGACTGGTGGGCTGGGCTGGGCTGGGCAAAAACCACTGGTTGAGGGATTTGCATAAGGGTAGTATAAATTGGCATTTTAGGGCTCTTACAAAATCAAAGCCCAAAGATCTCCTTAGTTAAGAACTATGGAGGGGAGAAGTGGTTACTACATATTCTTTTTTATTTTTCGGTATCCCAGTGAATCCCTAAATTCTGTTGATTTTGCATCTCCTAAGACCTTCCTCTACTATTTCGCCAATCTTATCCAGATCTATAAAATTTTCTCTAACATCAGCTATCATCTTTTTGTTCTTGTGACCTCATGAAAATGGCTACAATCTCTTCCTCATTCATCAGCGAGCAAACTTGAGCTACCTCTTTCCTCCACCTGTAGGCATCATATCAAAAGTACTCATTATCTTCTGATGGATACAATCCGTAGAGTATATATTAGGAACCACCTCAACATTGTAGGCAAATCTTTCTATAAAATCTTTTGCCATGGAATTCCAACTTGACCACTTCTTGATATTTTGGAAGGGTGAACCATTCCATGGTTTCCCCCTTCAAACTCAAACTAAACAACCTCATTCATAGTGATTAATTCTTCACAACCCCAACCATTTGATCATAGTATCTTCTTAGATGACTGGTAGGGTTCCCACTCCCGGTGAATGTTTCAAACTTTGGGGTTTTGAAGCCTTCTAGTAAATCCTTATCCGGATGGATACAGATATCATCATTATCCTAAGACAACTTCCTATGTTTTGATTATAGTTTCTTTTATCCTGGCTAACTCTTCTTTTATTCATGCCATTTCTTTGTCACGTATATCATCTAGAGCTCTTCACTTTTTGTTCTCCTTAGGGTTTCGGAGTAGGGTAAGGTTCAGGTAATGTCGTGGCATGGAAGACGAGTGGGAGTGGTGCTTAGACTTTTGGATTTTGAGTGTTCTTGGCCAGACTTGGGCATGTGAGTGTGAGGTTTTGTAGAGTATGGTCATTTGGATTAAAGTAAAGGGGATTTTTAGAGTTGATAGTACTGGGATGTTAGCTCTGCTGAGCGGGTAGGGGATTTGGTGGGTAATAGAATCCTAGTTTTATTTCTTAGTTAGTGTGCTAGGTGCGGGGAGTTCTGAGATATGGTGGATCTTGGGAAGTGTTATGGTCTGGGTCTTTGGCATTCATAGGAGGAACCTGGTGAGGATGCCCTGGCAAGTTTCTAAGAGGGACGTTGATAGTAGCATCAAAATTGTCAACGTCCTTAGTTTTGTTCACCTCTTTTTTAAGTTTTTATAATTTCTAATCAGCTCGAAGATGATCTGATTCTGATTGGCTATTAATGGTTTAGAGTCCATAGGGGAACCTTCATATGACTTAGATCTAAGTAAAATAAGGATGATCCGCCAACTCTTATGCATAGACTAGCTATAATTATGCTTGTTACATAAGAGAACATAGATGATCCTTTTCCATTTATGGACTGATACTAGGGCATCGGGGTGCTTTGGATCCAATGACCAGGAATATGCATAATTTAGGTAATATTTGAAGGAGAGAAGAAAAATAAAAGAGCTTTTCTTCTGTAGGGACCGGTCCATGAGGCTGCCTACATATCCCTCAAGAGGAATTTAGGCCCAATGTAGTTCAATAATAGAAAGGATGGACATTAACTTAGTTTTCATTAGTTCAATTACATAGTTGCAAAAAAGTAAAGACAAGACTCTTGCTACTTTTAAAGATTTTGTGCTTCTTCAAGATTGATCAAGTGGAATTTCCACTATGCTTCTTCCTTCATCTATCAATCGTTCCACGAGAGTGCGAAATGTAAGATAATTCTCAATAGTGTGTCCTCCTACCCCTTTATAGTAAAGGCAAATATCATTACCTCGATGCCATGTTGATGTCATTGTTCTCTGTTTTCTTTCAATTGGTTCAATAATCCTAGCATTGATGATCTTGAAATAGATATTCAAGTATGATTCTCAGAAATTAGTGAAGTGGTATTCACGAATTATTGCATCTTTAGTGAGGGGTATCCCCAGAGCTACCTCTTTGCACTTCAACGTGATGTTAGAACCCTAAATATTTTTCATCCTACCATTGTTGACCAATTCTCTTAGGCGATCCATCATCATTGGGACTCATTGATGATGTGTGCTCTTTATAAGGGATGGTAGGAACATTTCTTGTAAGGCCCTTCCGTCCAATCTAGACTTATAATTCCTATGGTTGTTAGAACTCCAAGAAGTCAGAACATAGCACAATTTTGGAACGAACTTTACGTCAATAATGTGCATCCATATTAATTGGATTATTTCCTTGCCTTACTCGAGTTGGCACGACTGCTTCTTTCTTGAGTTTGACCTAATTGAGTGCCAACCTGGTATTCTCTCCGATGGATTCAGTTTCATGGGATTCCTTTCGTTCGATCTTATTCATTTAGTTGTAATCTTCTTGTTTGGAATGCCTAAGCCTTTTCTGTACATCCATTGCCTGGAAATCTACGACGGTTATTTCCTCTTAGATGGTAGCTATTTTACTGTTCATTTCTCGTGCTCGCATTACTGTGACTTGTCTGAAAATTTCAGCGTCCTCAATCTTCTTTCTGGACTCTTTGATTTTCCTATCAAGCTCCTTTGTCTTTTGCTAAATGAATTGTTCGTCCTCCATTCTTAGTTAATGTCCTTTAGGAAATAAAGTGAAAATTTTTGAAACTCGCGGAATTTCTAGGAAACTAAAGTGACCTGGTTTAATTTGGTCGGACTTTTGGGTGAGTGAGGCAAGGAAATCAGTCTATAAATAGCTACAATTACCCAATCACATATCATTCAAACAGATATATCACATAATAAAGTGTTCCCTAAATAGGTTACCTTGATTATGACAAAGGTTCAGGGCTAGCAATGTTGGTAATAACTTTCTTTAATTATTTTAATTTTTTTCAAAACAGTTGCCAACAAAATATCCCCAAGATGGGGAAAATATGAAACATACCCACGTATGGAAAAATATTAAAAAAATGAAAAGGCCCTCCCATTTAGGCAAGTTATTCTCAAAAAAACAAATAACATACGGATCCAGGACAGCGGTCATCATAGAGCCGGTTGGATCAAGGTAGTTTACTAATGGAATGGCATCCTCCTTGATGTCGAGTCAGACTAGGCTAATGCTTAAATTGAGGGTTTTGGTTTCTCTCTAACCTAGGTGTCTTAGAGTGGTTTTGAACTAACGGGGTACCTAGACAGACTATCCAAGTTGAATTTTCCAATCATTATTGGCCGCAGCATATACAAATAGTCTATCGTACGATCTAAAAATAGGTTTACTTTCATAAAAGAAAACCATGTGAGGCGTGTTGTTGCCTAAGGAATTAAAATCAAATAAGTACAAGTGGCCAAAATTTTTTATGATAAATGCAAAAAAATCGAGATGAAACACAAAAGTAAACATGTACATAACACAACATAGATAAAACAAATCACATAGGACTGGAGTTATTGGTGTATCCCCAACAAAGTCGCCATCTCTATTTTATGAAAATTTTTCATTTGTTTCAAAAGAAAGGTATTTCAAAAGAAGGAGGGTCTTTCTAAGTTCATTAATCTTTAAACTTTGGTATTTCTGAAAATATGATAACCTATAAAATCTTTTCAACCTAGAAAGGGACATTCTGAAAATATGGTTAGGTGCCAAATTACTTTGAAGTTTAAATAGTTTTATATAATTTAGACAAAACCAGATTTACCACTTAATTTTTGAAAGAAATTAAGAAAACTTAGTTTGCTAATCTTAAACATGAAATCAAGCACATTCAAGATTAGAAGATTCTAAGTAAAGATCCAGTAACTTCCCGAGGAAGGTTTTCAAGGAACGTCAAGACTCCCTAATTGGGTTATGCCTTTGTTAGTTTGAAATTATCTATATTGTATTTTTGTAAAAAAAAAATGTGTTGGATTCTTTTGAAAACATTCTTTTTGAAATAAACTCTTTTTCGTGTTTGAAATAAATATCAAGTAACAGATCATTCAATTATTTAAAGAACCTCAAAATGCACTAAGTTATAAAATCATAGATTTGTTTTATTACTTTTTAAAAATCACATTTGTTCATTACATTTGGAAAGTAAAGTAAAAGAAGAATTTCAAAATATTATCTTCATTATTTTTTATTATAAAATTCAAATAAAGGGTTCTCATACACCGGGTTTACACCTTGACTCCACATACAATATACTAATCATACAAAATCTACATGTGATAAAAATAAAGGAAAAAACAATACCTTGGGTCGTTGCCCTAATCTTGCAAGGACATGCAAAACAAAGTAAACCCATTAGGAATCAAATACAAAAAAAATGATAAAGCATGTAATAAAAATGAAAAGCACATTTATAAATACGAATTAGTCCAAACAGCATAGTCAAAGTACGAGCATTGTAACCATTGAGGCCCCAAAGTACACAGAGGCAAAATAGTGGATTATTATCCAAGTTCGAGATCTATATATTGTTTTTTATCAAATTTGGAGAAGAAGGCAGATTCTTTCAAAACTTCAAAATGAGAAGATAACCCAGACACATTAAATTCAGAAAGGGAACAATAAACAAGCTTAATCTAACATTTAAGGGAACTAGAACTATTTGATGAACAGGTTATCAACTTGGTAGGCCATTCGAAATTATGAGAACAAACGCTTAGTTAATCATTAAAAACTACACTATTTCATACTTTCAACATATTAATAGACAATGCAAGGATTGTAACTGACTATGCATTTTCTACCCTAAATCAATTAACCATTAGAGGTCTTAGGAAATCATGCATATTTTACATCTAGCAAGTTTCATACATAATACCTTAGAATCAAAGTGTGCACATAGGATACCTTTGTGAAGTCATTTTAAAATCCATGTTTGACAGAAAGATGCACATTTTTGGAGGAGAAATCATTAAGAAATTATTCCATTCAACTCAAAGAGATAACATACATAGATTAGGAAGCAAAAGATACCTCCAGGAGTCAACTTTTACTGAATTAGAAATGATAGCTTATGTAGGATTATGGCTTTAATCACATTAGCAATACAGGGTTATGAACCTATAGGTTGATTTGAAGATCAGTAGGCAATTCAATTAACTAATGTCAGGTTCTCCTTATCATGTTGAACAATCAAAAATGTACCAATATGACCACATTATGTCACTACAGTAAACCCTACATAAGCTTCAAATATCAGTTATATACAAGGTAGGAACATAGCTGACTGAAAAAAGGAAGACTTTCCATACTTGACTTACAGCAAAACAAATGCAATTAAAAGACAGGCATGATCACTTTAGGTTAGTTAACACATTAAAGGATTTGAAGTTAAGCCATGCTATTAATTCCCTCCCAAAAGTCTATTGCAATTTCTTATTCTAGAAGACCAGTTAACCTAACATATCTATGCAACTAGGCTACGATTTAAGGCTGGACAAGTTGCAAAAAAAGGACTGTAGACATAAGTGACAGGATACAAAACTGACTTTATACAAGCAAATAATTCAGCCAGTTCTCATTTTTTTATGACGCATGGAAAACATAACATAAAGTAGCCACAATGAGTACTAATACCAATTGTTCGTACATTTTTAGAAATAAAAAGGAATAATTAGCACCAATATACTCTAACTAGGAACTATTTCACATTTATCTAAGAGAATATGGCCAGAACCTTTAGTACACAATTTCAAAAAAGAGAATGGAGAGAAACATAATGGTGGCAGGAAAGTGTCTAAGTCTAGGATGATGATTTCAGCACATGCTCTTGAATAAAGATAAAATTCTATCATAACATCCACATGGGCAGGTACTTTGGTATTTGTAAAAACTCCACAGTAGGTAAACAGGCAAATAAGACCATATAGATTCATATGAATAATGAACTAATCTATATAATAAGTGGAACTACATATATGATGAGAGTAAACTACATATCAGGGACAATACAACTAATTAAAATAGGGAAAAATTCAAGAAAGGCATTCAACTTAGAACAAGCCATTCACATATCCAAAGGGAATCAGATAGATAATCACTATTATTAATATCTAGACCTGAAGACATATATGTTAACAACCTAGTCTAAATGACTGTACAAACCCAAACTAGTAAGCAAACAATTCATAGAATGAGTGTAGCACTAACAGTTTAGTCACTTATCATAGGCCAAGGGTATTATCTATAGGTATGAAGTAGTAAATTATAGGTAGGAAGACAAAATCTAAACCATACATTGTCACATTCCTTACACAGTCAACTAGAATTCACATGATATATTATGTCTTAAGGTTAATTAGATATCAAGTGTACAAGTAAACCAATCAATTCCCATATGAATATAAGATATAGCAGGAAGGTTTCACACAAAAACTCAAGGATGGACTTTAACAGTGATATATTCCATACTAGAACTTAGTTTAGCACCTAGGTGATAAGTTCCTTTATTAGGTGATCTCACATGGGACCAATAAGCTAGCCAACAGGGCATACACATATGGATAACCACTTATTACAAGCAACACATTAAGGAATAGTTCTTAATAAAAGAAAGAAACTACAATATGTCTATTAATAGAAATGGTCAAGTAAGCAGGTTAGACAAAGATACCTTAAATATGCAAGACATCGTAGAATCATAAATAATAAGTAGAAAAAAAATATATCAAAGAAACTTGGTAAAGGTTTATGCATATATTGGAGAAAAGAGTCAAATATTTATCCCAAGAAGTATTTTTGAGACAGAAGTAAGGCCGACTTAAGAAACAAAACACATATAGAAATAACATTCTTGAACCTAAGTCTAAATACCATACTAATTGAGTTAACATGCAAGAAACTCATCATACTGTCAAGAATTCATATATAGTGAAATGCAGGCGTTTACTTGGGTTAGGATGGAAGTTATTATCAACCATGTATACAGGCAAACTAAGTAGAGAATAGATAGAGATGTTTGCATTAAATTTAGATAATACGTACGTAGTCATCACTTCAAGCACCCGAGAATAATATCTAGTACAATCCTAACAGAGTTAGTCCAAACAGCAAATATAAAAAAGAGAAAGCTATTAGCAGTAAATCAAGTTGACACTTAGCTAACGAGCAGTAGCACTTCCAAACTATATAGATTGATTAATTGGAAAGGAAATAATAAAACCTTTGAGGCATTAAATGTCCCATGTCCTCAACCCTTAGAATATTCACACCCTTGGCTTCCTAGGCAAAGGCTTAGACCCCACACTAAACCCTATACCTCACCTTAGGAATTCTTATAAGGTGTAAGCCTTTAGACAAGTGGAATAACCGTAAGTCTTATCAAAGGCCACCCCATAAGTTAGTTTAAAATATTTTGAGACTAGAAAAGGACTCTCACGGAGCATAAATCTGGTAAAGGAAAATCTTAAACCCTTAAGAGAATGGGGTGGGTTGAGGGCAATTAATATGGCCTAGGATTTCCTCCCTTACCTCTTAATTCTCATAGGCAACCTTGGATGCCTAGTTGTCACTTAAACGGAAAAAGAGATACAACTTGAAAACATATTAACAAGCAGAACATGGAAGAAAACTCATACTTTACACTCCACCCATCCATAGTGGTTCATAGGGAACAATCTAACATCAAAACTCTACAACTAGAACAAGTTAAGAATAAAGCATTTAGAACAAATACAGACTAGAAATTGTACCAGATTAGAGACTATATGATATACAAACAGGCAGACAACAACCATGATCGTACAACCAATAGCTAAATCAAAAAATTCAAAGGATCGCACATAAGTTTATTAAACCAAAGAAAATAGTTCTATCATAGAAAATAATATATATCAAAACAACCCTCTATATCTTGTGTAAGTAAACTTTAGGACTAAATCAAAACAAGAAACACTAAAAAATAAGTCGAGCCCTCCATTATTATTAGATATTCTAATACCACATTGTATCAAATAGATGCCAAATACAAAATTAAATAATAAATAAAATAAACTTGGTTATTATTTTACCTTCTAAGGTGCAGGAATCAAGTTATGGACTAGAACCTAAACCTGAAAAGCTTAGAAAAAATAGGCTAAACTCTCCAGCCTACAAGACACCCTTTGAAAGAGTACAAGGAAAGCCTTTTTAGAAATACTCAAGGGGTCAAGGCTCGCTCCTTTATTACCTCATCCTAACACTCTTCAACTCATAAATTTAAGCTAAAATAACCTCACAAAATCTAAAAGGAGTCAGTAATCACTAACTGCTAAAATATTATCAATTTTTTCAATTTCCTTAGAAATCCTAAATAATAATTATGAACTATGTAAACACTCAAAATTATCCCTAAATGCTATTGCTCACCCTTTTCTACTCAGAATACCTAAGAATGCTCTTCTTCTTCTTTCGATATTCCCTCCCCCCTATTTTTCAAAACCAGATCATTAGAGATAAAGAGGCAGAGACTTATATAGAAGGGCATAGCTTGTTTTCCAAGCTATTTTGTGGGGGGAGGGAACCAAATTAGAATAATCCCAGCCCTCTACTTTCCTTCTATGCGATCGCGTCATTCCCGTACGTGATCACGTTGTGTCGTAGTTTCTTATATAAATAAGATCTTGCTCATCCCTTCACATTTTTACGATCATCTCGTATCTCTATATTCATTGCGATTAGATGAGCCCTTCCATGATTGTGATGACCGAAATAGTTCCTCCACACGATCGTGACTCTTCTTTACGTGTTTGCGATAAATAAAATACTGACAGTATAAATAATCCCTCCAAGACTTTTCTGTTCATAATACTAAAAACCCTTTATGTTTTGACTCCAATTCTATGCGAAAACTTACTCGAAAAATAAAACCAAAGTTGATAAAATTCCTCAAGTGTTGCCTCTTCGATTTCCACGTAATTTGGTAAGTTTCCTCTTTATTTTATTTCTTGGAATTCTATGTTTCCTCCATTAATTGCTTCTAGAAGTGAAGATGGTGAATTCATAACATAATTTCCATATTATTGAATAATTCTTCATCCCTTGAGTCTATTTTGTTATGTAGCATAATTAATTTATCAAATTCCAACGTTTAATCTCATAAAAATTGCATCTTTGACCTTTTGTGATCAAATCTGTTCGGGTTGTTTTGATGGCCTTCCCGCACTCGAATTGTGCTTAATTTTGGAGCACGGGTTCCCGATAACATTGGGAACCGTGTGGCGAAGTTTATATTCAGTTTTGATAAGCGGCCCCTGCAAGCCCATTTTAGGCCCAATCCGGAACTTTGTATAATTTATATTGTTAGACTCGTATTGATTTATGGAATACTATTTTACAATTTTTAGAAAAAATTGTAGTTTGTTTGATATCAGTCAGAGAAGCATTTACGAGTGTACAACGCTTTATCTTCGGACAATTAGAAGGCTCCGTGGGGCAATCTCAGGGTATATACCTTTGATAATTGTACTAAATAGCATCCGTAGGAAGATTTTTATGGGTTGTTACCTTGTACTTTTACCTCTTCTTCATTTTATTCCCCATTTGCTCTCTATGTTGGCATTCGGTGAAATACGATGCCTATAATTTAGAATTAGTTTTGTGCGTCTAACTGTAGTTTAGTTATGTCTGTGCAAGGCATAGGTTGTCTATAAACATAAATATATTGATTTTCTATGCATTCATTCCTTAAGAGGTTGAGCCACCAGCTCCAAATGAGAGTGCA
>JBDJHY010180993.1:0-12085 GCA_039654485.1 Withania somnifera
CAAAGGAAAGTCTTCCATACCATGACCTAGCACTCCAGCAAGGTGTCGAGGTAGGGATCGATTAAGAGTTTGGGGGCATACTAGATTAACCATACAAGATAGAGCTCAATGAGTTTTATAGTACAGGATTCAAACACAAACCAATAGCCGACAATCAACTAGTTTTAGCAGTTAGAGGTCTTAGGGCTAGTTTTGATACTAGTGGATTTCTTTCCACGCCAGTTCTACAAATCCTATGTATTGAGATTCTAGGGTTAGAGAGGTATTCCTTTGGAAGGAGTATCCTCCATTGGGTGGCATAGCCCATAGTATCAGGTTGATATAAGGTGCATGCAATAAGATTTGATATCCATCCCAGAGTACATGGCCATATTTCATGAGTTGGTAGGGTGCATAGATGCGGTTTCCCTATTAAGTGGGATAAGTAACAGAGGGTTTTTTAGGGATTTATATTTCTATTGGAAGAATTAGATTCATTGTTAGTAGCTTGATATTCTTTTCCCCTGGTAGTCGTCTTTGCAAGATTCTGGAGATTTTATGTTGGGAGGCCTATGGTGTTAGTGATTGGATCCCTCGCCACAAGGATGGTTTGGTGACACTATGTTGGGATATGTAGCAAAGCCTGGTGGGATAATTCAGGCAGTGTTACTAATAGTTCAGACGTCACCAGGAATAGCCCAGATGACACTGCAGACTATGGGTGTGATACATTATGATTTCAGGGTACAGAGTTCTGTGTAGACAGGGGTGGTACTTCTTCCAGAGCATTAGGTCGGGATGGTAATTGTTTTGATGTAGCTTAGTTTTTTCATTATTATAGGTGGATAGGTATATGATTTTAGTGTGGTGCCTTTGATCTTTATGTCAAGTATTTTCCCCAAGGATGGTCATCCATTGAGTGAGGGGTTACAAATCATTACAGTTAAGATTACCTCCAGCATGGGCTAGCTCAAACCATAGGTCAGTCAACTCAGGGCCCTCCTTGGTTTGTTTTCCCCCCATGGAACATGATGTCTGTGGTAGGGTAAATTCTTAGAGTCATGCTCAGTGTAGTGAGTTAGGTGGTTGGGGTCAACATTGATTAGGTAATGCTTATGTTAAACTCAGTGTTACCTCAGCTATAGTAGAGGCAGAGGCCATAAATTTTGGACTCAAATCCATCAAACCAACTAATAGGTGAATGACATTTCCTACCATAAAAAGCCTCAAACAGAGCTACACGAATACTAGAATGACAGTTGTTATTATACACAAATTCTGCAAAAGCCAAATGCTAATCCCAAAACCTCAAAAATCATAAACACATGCTCTCAACATGTCCTACAGAACCTTAATGGTCCTTTCATACTAATCGTTTATTTCGGGATTAAAATACATGCTTAAATAGACCTCAGTACCCATACCACACATAATTACTCTCCAAAACTAGGAAGTGAACTGGGTACCATGATAAGAGATAATAGAATCTAGTATAATGATATAAAACCACCTACTGGAGATAAAGAGAGGCCAAATTCTCTGCACTATAATCTATATAAATCAAAATGAAGTGTGTAGACTTAGTCAACCTATAAAAGATGATCCAAATTGAATCGTACCTGTTAAGAGTCTAAGGTAAGCCTTAAATAAAGTCCAAAGTGATCCAATCCAACTTCGATATGGGAAAGAGAAGCCTCTAAATCAATCCACCAAGCCTCTGGTGTTCAAACTTGACATTCCAATAGATCAAGTAGCAGAGAACAAGCTCAACAATATCTCTCTATATACCAGCCAATCTATAAATCTTCTTTCAATGTCTCTACATCTTAGTCGTACTAGATGGATGGAGTATCGGGAATTATGGATCTCATAAAGAATTAACTGGATCAAATCATTAACTTTGGGTGCACATATATGACTCCCAAATACCAAAACACCATCTTGACCCAATATATCCTTATGGGGGTTACCACTTAAGAGTCGATCCCGAATAACAACCATATCTTGATCCTCAAACTGGAGCTATTAGATATAGTCAATCAATGAAGAAAGGGCCTCAACACAAAAGAACACATGAACAGAATCATAAATATCAAGTCCAATTAAACGTTTAGCTAAGGACTGAACATCCAAAGCTAATGGCCTCTCAGAAACTGACAAGCTTCCAAGCTACCCATACTTATCATCTTCTAACTCAAGGCATTTGCTACCACATATGCCTTGCGTGGATGATATAAAGTAGATATATCATAGTCCTTCATCAACTCAATCAAAATAATTTGTCAAGAATTAATTTCCTATGACTCATAATATACTAAAGACTATGATGATTGATAAATATCTCACAATAAACCCCATAAAGATAATGGTGCCAAACATTGAGCACAAAAACTACCACGGCCAACTGTAAGTCATGGGTGGGGTAGTTACGCTCAAGAACCTTAACTTTCCTAGAGGCATATGAAATCACATGACCCTACTACATTAACACATGAGCAATACCATAAACATCACAATAGACAAAGAATCTCTAACCCTCAACCAACAATGTCAACATATGAGCAGAAATGAATTTATTCTTAAGCTTCTAAATAGATGTCTCAAACTCTTCAGACCATTAAAAAAAATCCTTAATAGTCAACCTTGTCAATGATGCTTCTCTAGAAGACAAGACCTCAACAAAGTGGCAATAATACCCAACAATTCCAATAAAGATACATACTTCTGTAGGTGTAACCAGTCTAGGCCAATCGTGAATAATTTCAATCTTAGTCAGATCCATACTAAAACCCTTTTTAAAAACTACATGCCCAAGGAATGCACCTGAATCGAGCTAAAACTCACATTTTTAGATCTTGGAAAAAAGACAACGATCTCTAAATATCTGAAGAATAGTCCTATAATGACACTCATGAACATAATGACTCAGAGAATATACAAAAACATCACGATGAACACAATAACAAAAGAGTCATGATAGGGACTAAATACACGGTTCATTAAATACATAAAGGCTATGTGTGCAATATTCAAACCAAAAGGCATCACCAGAAACTCATAATGACCATATCGGGTTCTAAATGTTATAGTTGCGATATTCTCAGTCCGAATCTGCAACTGATGGTATTGGTAACCCGACCTCAAGTCAATCTTAGAAAATATAGTCAAACCTTAAAGTTGGTCAAACAAGTCATCAATAAGTGGAACGGGATACTAATTTTTCATTGTAACACAATTAAGATGCCAGTAGTCAAAAACACATATGCATAGTTCCATATTTCTTATTTACAAATAGAATAGGAGAAACCAAAGGAAATATACTAGGCCAAATAAAACCCTTATTTAAAAAATCCCAAAGTTGATTCTTGAGCTCTCTCATCTTGGTTAGTCTCGTACGATAACGATAAATAGAAATGAGCCTGGTTCCCAACTCTAGATCAATGCCAAAATCAATGTCT
The DNA here is from genome assembly GCA_039654485.1 of Withania somnifera. Classification (NCBI taxonomy): domain Eukaryota; kingdom Viridiplantae; phylum Streptophyta; class Magnoliopsida; order Solanales; family Solanaceae; genus Withania; species Withania somnifera. The sequence continues at coordinate 3,438 of JBDJHY010180993.1, forward strand.
CTCTCAAGTGGTAGGACAAGAAGGCCAATTAGAAATACATCAAGATACTCATTGAAAATAGGTAGTTACTAAAGGTTTTCCAAATCAACACTAAAATCTCTAACATATGCAAAGTATGCCAAACTACCACAAGATACTAAGAGACTAGACTGAATGCAAGAAATAATCCCTATCGGTGTGAAACTAACTGAACCCAACCATGCGACTGGGGTATACTTGGCACAACTAAAGTGACTGTCTTACAATAACAATCCATGGCCACTCTATGAGGGGAAAACCAGTACATACCTAGTAATCACATCCAACAATATCAAACCAACCCAGGTCTCAACATCCCCAATTGTCATAAAGCAGGATCTTAACACATGATTCACTACTAAAAATCAACTATTGGGGTTGAGGGAACAGGAAAGGGCTCACTAACCATACTCAAACACAGATCATAATAAGATGACACATAGAAACAAGTAGTGCTTGGATAAAAAAAGGCAAAGTTGGTTGATAACACACAACACTAGTACCTGTCATAATAGCATCGGAGGCCTCTGCCACGGGTCTACCTGGCACAAAAAAAATTTAATGGTGAATACCACAATAGCCTCCATCACGACCACTGCCTCTACCACGTAGGAGAACCACGGTATGGAGCACCACTACCCCTACCTTAAGGTGGCAAGACTCTAACTAAATAATCTAAAATAGGGTTTGGTATAAAAGGAGTTGATATGTAGTCTAAATAGGACCAACGTAAGGATAATCTCTGAGCAAAAGAGTAACACGGACCCACTATCCTCATTTGAAGAGAGGAATTTGTAGAACCAGAATAGCTACCACGATCGGATGAACCCTTCTACTCATAACCATAAGGATGAGTCTCATAACTATAAGATCCACTCCTAGAAGCTTGAGAAGAATCCTAAATAGGATGAATACACTTTCCCTGCTAAACATGATAGGGTGGGGTCTTACACCATGAACTAGATCCTCACCTACCACATCTCAATCCACTAAATCAACCCATATTATGAGGCCTTTTCTTTTTTCTAGCTCATACACGGTGAGCCAAACCCTTAGTAATATGATATAACTCCAAAACAGACTAAAAAGATGAACCGCTAGCAACAAGAACCTCGAAATACTTACAAAATATCTATATCCAAACCATAATAAAATGACAGACTCTCTCAGTATTAATTAATATGTAGCTAACACTATTGGTAGAGAGCTTGTGAAACACTACCACATACTCAAAGATACACATTGATCCTTGATCAATTCTCAAAAACACCTCTCTTCTATGATCCTGCTCGGTCTGAGGGATGTTCCTTCTCAGAAAAAAATCATAAAATAAGGTCCAACTAATAGGGGTGGATTCATCTTACCTAGTAGAATAATAAGATATCCATCACTCCTTGGCGAGAAATCCTATGTGATAAATTATGAAGTCAACACCAAGAAAATTTAGCAATTTGAGGTTATGCAACCCATCCTAGCATCTATCAATAAAGTCTTTCGGGTCCTCACCTAGAAAACCAGAGAATCTACAGGGACTCAACCTCAATATGCCTAATGCCTTTAGATATGAGTCATACATAGGTAGGTGAGATGAATAGAATGATCTGCTAATGGAGAAGACACTATTGGTGCTGAAGAAGGAACTACTAATGCTGGAATTGCCTAAAGTGGATAAGCTGAAATTGGTGGTGGAACACAAAATTTTTAAACACTATGTGAGGCACCCCTAAACTCTGAGTACTCAGTGATGGCGGTGTAATGGGACTTAAGGAAATTGAGGCTAAAGTATGTACCCCACTTATCAGCTTCCCCGACATATCAAAAAATACATCACGAACCCTCTCATCTTTGGGCTCAAAGTTGGGGTTGATGTAGGCATAGGAGAGAATGTTATAAATTCATGTACATCTGGTGGTCGCTTAACAAGTAAAGGCCCTTTCTCAATCCCTGCATCTTTAACTGGAGAAGTAGCTCAATGTGGAGTAAAAGAACTAACACGTGCTTGACTTTCTCCCTTATGACTCTTTTCAGGTGCTCTCATCAGAGGTTCAAAAAGTATATCCATAATCAATCAACTGCAACTCCAAAACCCTGATATCTAATTACATGAGCCACTATACAAGAGCACAATATCTGAAATGGAAATACATTATTTGTCTCTTTAAAATAAAAGAAATTACATACTAGGAAAGGTTTTATCTCATCAGGGTAGGCTGTTAGGGCCGTGCTACGAGTGTGTTATTTCTAAGAATAATGATGGAGATTTCTCACAACATGGTATGATTCAAATAGTGACTTAGACTTTTCATCTTTTTAGATTATGTTTTCCACCTGTCAGAGGTAGGGCCTAGGGTATTGGGGTCACCGAGGTAGTATTCATCATGGTATGTTGAGTGGTCATGATAATGGTCGGTCCAATGGTGGTTGTCGTTAGTTCTATGTCATGACAGGTAGAATAGAGATAGAGGCCTCAAATATGGTAACTAAAAGTATGATTTTTGTTTGACATCAGTCAGCCTTAGCTTTATTTGATCTAATCTCTACATGTTCATACGAATCTACTTATTTTAGGCCTTGTTTTATTTTAGCAAGTGAGACCTTATCTGTACCATTATCTTGTGTTACCCTAGTAGGTGATTATTTAGTAGTATATCATGTTGTGAGATTCTTTTTGGTTTCTATTTTGGATTCTTGTACTTGGGATGAATTGATTATATTAGACATGTTTTATTTTGATGCTATTTTAGGAATATATTGGTTATCCTCTCACCCTACAACTTTGGATTGTTATGCTAATGCCTTTACCTTATCCATGTTCTTTTTTCCAAGTTGTATGGCATGGTTCTATTATCCATGCACCATTTGGGATCATTTCATATCATTAGGATAGAAGGCTAGTCTTATGGGGGTTCTTGGCTTATCTATCCTATATTTGTTTTATTAGTGGTGACCCTCCTTCACTTTATTTAGTGCATGTAGTTAGTTAATTTGTTGATATTCTCGATTGACCTTCCTAGACTTCCACCTGAGTGAGGTATTTATTTTCAATTGAGTTTAGTCAGGCACCAGGCCCTTTTATATTTCTCCAGACCATATATCTCCAATTTATTTGAAGGAGCATAAGGTTCATCTTAAGGATTTGTTGAGAAAAGGGTTTATCAGCATGAGTGGTGTGCTCCTGTTCTATTTGTGATAAAGAAATACGAGTCAATAGGTATGTGTATTTACTATTTGGTAGCTAAATAAGGTAAAAATTTAGAATAAGTATATGGTGTCAATGATTAATGACTTGTTTGATAAACTATAATATGCTCATATTTTCTAAGATTGATCTTAGGTCGACTACTACAAGTAAAAGTTTAGGGAAGATGACATCCCTAAGACACCCTTCAAGACTTGTTACGGCTACTATGAGTTCCTGATGATATTTTTTGGGTTGACCAATGCCCTAATAGAATTCAAGGACTTGATGAATAGGGTGTTCATATCATATGTAGATTAAATTTGTGATAGTGTTCATTGATGATATCTTTATGTATATTTGGAGTACAAAAGAGCATGAGCAGCATTTTATATTTTTGCTTCAAAATTTAAGAGATCATCATTTATGCCATATTGAGAAGCATTTGAGGATTGTTCTTTATACTCTGAAAGACTCCGAATAAATTTTGAGAGGTTATCAAATGCTTGTTTTTGATTTCCTTTTGTTATCATAGATGTTTCTAGTGCATCCCCAAATTGTTCTTTGCGATCGCGACCATAGGCAACCCAATAAACATCTTGCTATCCCTTTACTCCTTGCTTTTATGTAAGATCCAATGTGACGGCATAGTGTTGTCCCCTCTACTGTGATTAAGGTGTTGGAGCCATATGATCACATAATACTCCTCCTAGGTCTCCTCTTTGCGATTGTATACTGGGTCTATGTGATTGTGTCCCTTCCTCATGCAATCATGATGAGTTATACCTCGAAATATAAATATTTTTACTTTAAAATTCAATCAAATTATAGGTAATTTTCATTCTCTCTATAACTTCTATGGAACAATTCTTTTGATATTCTATTGTTAGAGCTTGGGATTGTGTGCAGGGTGTTGAAAATCCTTTTTATCCTTGATTTTTTATAAGACTTATTTTCAAATTCTTTTTTACATGGTGTAAGTTCTTAGTTCCCTCCTTTCATGGCATTTGATAATTCTTTGTTTTAGAGCTGTGGCGTGTTGATTTGTGGCACTTGTGGTTGGTCTTTTCCTTTGTTACTAGTAACTCTTTGTATATTGGTGGGCAATTCCTCCTTGAATTCTTTGAAACTATGTAAAAAATATTCAAAGGTTTGGAACTCTTATGTTTCTCTTCTTCAAGTTATTATTATAGATTTTACCTTATTTGGATCTTCCTTTGTGCTGGTGAGCTAATTCTCAAGGATTTTGATAACTTTTCTTTGAATAACATGTTAGTTATGGCTTATTTATCTTATACATGGTGTATATTTAATGTAATATGATATATTTCTTTCCTTGGGTTGGGTTTTTTAGGATGTGCACCTTTTACCCTCTATGTAATGACCCTGAAGGTTATTTTTTGTATTTATTTAAAAATCATTCTTTTTCTATTCTAATATTAACCTCAAGTCATAGTTTATCAGTTTATATGGTTGGTTTTGAAACCAAATTAAAAATTTGAGGTTTTTTAAGAAAAAATCATTTTGAAAGCCTTTAAGTTAAAATAGTTGAGTTTAGTCGACATTTGGAGTTTCGAGTCTTTAAATGGAATTCCTCAGTTCCATTAGCTCCGAAATGTGAAAATTTATCTAGGAAGGTCATCATTTTTAGTTTCGAAATTTGTATTATAGTTTATACCATTAGATTAGATAAGTTGAGTTTAAAAGCCAAAGTCTTACTTTGTTCAATATGTGAGGATTGAAGGCTGAAATTTGAGGATGTGGACATTTGAGATGACTATGTATTTGATTTTATCTTTGTATATTTATTGCATAGTGGCTTGTACATACTGACCCCATATTTTTATATTAGTTTTTAGGTTGGATTATTTTTGTATTATACCTTATATCTTCTCGCTCTATCTAATTATTTTCTGCATTTGCCCTAAAAGTGTTGTATAGGTTTACCTGTCTAGGTAAGTTAGTATAGGTTGGGTCATGATAGGTTGGTATTAGGGTCCTTAGTTCCTAGGTTTCCCAGTGTACAAGACCAAGTTTGACAGATTCTTTTGAATCATTGCGAAGACATCCATTATTTATCTTTGAGAGTCTATGGAAATTTTAGGAAAATATTTTCTTGCATTCTTTCATTCCTATTTTGCATTATTTTTCCATTTGGGCATTGATTCATAGTTTGTTTTGTGACAAATGGTAATGATCAAAGATACAATTAGAAGTGAGTCTAACCCTTCCCAGTTGATGTAGCATCGACCAGAGGTTGGGGTAGGGGTGAGCCCAAGGTCTAGGAAGAGGTAGAGCTCAAGGTATGACATAATGAGGGGACAATCAAGAGCTTCTTCCTTGGAGCTCAAGATTTTTTTTTTTATAAGGGGAAGGTACCCTTAAAGGTTTTGACTACCCCACTTCTTCAAGACTTATTATGGGTTTTAGGAGTATTAGAAGGTTTTCCACTGAGTGGGAGTGTGCCTGGGGGTCACATTCTAGAATAGGGGCCCAAACACCAGACAAGTAGTAGACTCTAATTTTGTGTGATCCAATGGAGCATCAACCGTTAGTTCATAGATATGATGGAATACAGTTACCAAGTGTGGGATTCCCAGGAGTGATGGGATTATCTTTATCTTTCGAGGAGCAACACAAGGATAAAAAGTTTAGAATGATAGATCCACCCTAGTTTCATGGTGGAAGGAATGATGTGGCATATGAGTTTCTATCTATTTGTCGTGAGGTACTTGAGAGTGGGAGGTTTTCAAACTTATATGGGGTACTCTACACTATTTTGCAATTGTATGTGTCAGTGCTTTAGTAACAACACTCTTATTTGAGTAACAAACTAGCTGGATCTCCCCCAGTTACTTAGGAGGTATTTGTGCTAGCCTTCTATGATCTATTTTTCCTTTAAAGTGTGAGGTAGGAGAAAAAAAACTAATTTAAGAGTTTGAATCAAGGTGATATATTAGTTGCTATGCATGAGACCCATTTATGTTCCCTATATAGATATGCTAGGTCAGCTCTTTTAGATTTGGGTAAGAGGGTTCATAGGATTTTTTGGTGATTGACTTATACCCTTCATGTCTTTGTGTTCAGAGAGCAGCTTAAAATGGATTTCTTTTCAAGAGGTAGTTGAAGTCATTAAAAGGTCGACCTTATAGAGAGAGAGGAATTCGAAGAGGTAAAAGGCAAGATACTAGTACTTTATCTAGTTAGTTTTGAGGTAATATATCTTGAGGTGGAGGTCTTTCAAAAGGGGAGGTTCATTTCATTGACAAAGAACGATTCAGGCTGCAAAGTAGACAACTGATAGTGGTTATGTCATTCATGGATCTTTCAATTTGGGTTAGGTTCCTTATGGCTCTTAGTAGAGGAAGTCTATTCACTGTGGATATCCAGGTTCAATTGATTTTTCTCAGTAGCCTATGACATCGATATCATGATTTATTTTAGGGGATCCAGTATATTTGCAGAGGTGTTTTCTTTAGGAGGCAAGGAGAACTCCAATCTACTTCTCAGTATCCATCTAGAGAACCAACCACTCAAGATATACATTAGTGTAGAGCACAATCTAGTAGAGGTGATGATAGATCTATAGTTCCTAAGATGATAGTAGGGAAGTTGATTTATGTAGTACTCGTAGAAGTTAGTTCTATGCAATCATAGGTAGGCTAAAGGTAATGCTTCAGATGCAGTGATTTTAAGTATTTCTCTAGTGCACCATAGACCAATGTCAGTATTATTTGATCTTAGATCTATATATTCATACACATATGTGTATTTGTTTTCTTAATTTTATATGATGAGTAATCCCTAGTTGTGGCTATTCATGTTTCTACACCCGTAGGTGATTATTTAGTTGTTGATCTACAAATCCTATATTGTTGCTATGGTATGGTATGATAGTTGGGTGTACCTAATTATTCTGTAGATGGTAGTTTTTGATTTTATTTTGCATATGGATTGGCTTTCTCTTTGTCATGAAGTCTTCGATTATTATGCCAAGATGATTACATTAGTTATGCTTGGTATTTCAAAGGTGAAATAGAAAGGCATTAGTTGTTCTTGTCCTAGTATGTTGATCTCCTTTCTTTTTGTTCATAGATTGGTTGATAAAGTGTGCCTCTCTTATTTAACTTTCATTTATGATATAATGTTGATACTCCTCCACTAGAATCCTTTTTGGTCACGTGTATGTTTCTAGATATCCTTCCTACTTATCTTCCAGGTGCTCCTCCTAAAGGAGATATCAAATTTGGTATTGATTTGGAGCTAGCCACGAAGCCCATTTCTATTCATCCTTATCGTATGGCTCCGGTTGATTTTAATAAATTGAAAGAACACCTATATGAATTTTTACATAAAGCCTTTATTTGGATGAGTGTGTCACCTTAGCATGCTCCTATTTTATTTGTGAAGAAAAACATGGATCTATTCAGATATGTATTGACTATAGGTAGTTAAATAAGGTTAACATTAATGATAGGTATCCCTTTCCTTACATCGATGACTTGTTTGATCAGTTGCAGGGTTTTATTGTGTTTTAAGATCAACTTGAGATCACGCTATCATCAGTTGAAGATTAGGGCTTCAGATATACCTAAGATGGCTTTCAAGACCCATTATAGTGATTGTGTTTGTTGTTGATATATAGATATATTTTAAGATCTAGGTGGATCATGTACAATACTTGAGTATTGTTCTTCATAGGTTTAGAGAACAAAATTTTAATGAAAATTTTTTGATATGTGAGTTTTTTCTTAGAGATTCACAGTTTTGTTGCTTTGTATGGCTACTATTGGATACTTGTTTAGGGGTTTTCTTACATTGCATCCCCATTGACTAGATTGACCCAGAAAAATCTAATTTTCTAATGGTCTAATGAGTGTGAGGAGAGTTTCAAGAGGCTTAAAGACTTCTTGAATTCATCTCCATTTTTTACTTTGCCTATAGAGGATAAACCTTTCACCATGTATTATGATTCTTCTAGAGTTGAATTAGTAGAGGTTTGGTGAAAAATGGGAAAGTGATAGATTGTGCTTTGAGATAGTTGAAGATGCATGTGAAGAGCTATACTACCTATAACTTAGCGTTAGCATTCATTGTGTTTGTTTTGAAGTTATGGCATCGTTGTTTGTATGTAGTTCATTTAAGGTGTTCACTAATCACAGGAGCCTTTAGTACCTTTTTAGCCAGAGGGATTTTAATTTGAGGCACCAACAATGGATTTATTTGTTTAAAGATTAGTATATGACTACTTTGTATCATCCCGGTAAAGCTAATATAGTAGTTGATACTCTAAGTAAAAAATAAGCTAGTATGGGTAGTCTTTCCTTGATTCGTGTAGGGGAGAAAACTTTGCTAGGGATGTGTAATGACCCTTTAGGTCATTTATGATAAATACGCAGTGTCTTGCATCTTAGGGCATTTCGGTAGTTGCCCCAAGTCATTTATGACTTGC
>JBDJHY010181023.1:0-21792 GCA_039654485.1 Withania somnifera
ATAAGGAAAAACATGCAACTAGAGATCACGGCGAAAAACGTATGAAAACATACCCAAAAAGTAAGTAACAATGCCCACAATGACTCTCTAATGCTTAAACAACACCACACCTAGGTGGGAACTGAATAAAACTCACGAATCAAACTAAAATTCAAAACCCATTGTTAAAGCTAAAGAGGGAGGCTTTTGGGGAAGAAGAACTTACCCAATCAATGAGGGAACGATGAGAAAATGACCTCTAAGGTGCTAGCTCAATAATTACCAACTTAGTACTTGATTCGGGTCTAATTTGAGTCAAGGGAACGAGGGAAAATGAAGAAGGGTTGGGAAATAATGAAATGGGAAAGGTGGGAAAGGACCCTTAAACTGTCGTGCTGACCAATTTATCGGTCAATAATGTCGATAAATTGACACCATCTCATTTTGAAGACTCTGTAATTGACTAGTTTATCGGTCAAAAGAACCGATAAATTGTCATTCCTTTGTAATTTAACAAAAATTTATCGATAAATCAGTCTGCAACTACACCAGAAAAATAGCATTTTCAGAAAAATCAAACTTAAGGCTAGAAAATGAAATGAAGACCAATTTTGAAAAACCAAATATGCATTCTGAGTGAAAACCATATTCCATGGTCAACAAAATTGACGAGAAGGCCAATGGATTTCAATTAAACGAAAAAGACCCCGGTATCAAAATCAACATAAAGGAGAATTTATTTCAACTTACCACAATCAGTCCCAAAATAAACCCACACACCTTGAGAAGCAAACCAAAGGTAAAAATAGCATAAAGTCACTATATTGAAACTGATGGAATTGATGGAATGTCGATCTAACGCTCTGATCACTCAAAGTTCTCCCAGGCTCCAAAATGAGCTTTGGTTGAACTAAATTTCCACAAAAGAGATATAACCCAAAATGAAAATCATGAAACAAAAACTTAAGGTCTATCTAGACAAAATTCAACATTGTAGAGCTAAAGGAACTATCAAAATTTTATTTTTACCACTAATTCTCCCTTGAGTTCCATTGTTCCAAAACTGAAACTTCAAAATAGGAAAACCGAGATAACAGGCACACGAGCTTCCAGGGCACCGAACTACTAATCCCAACAAGTCATAAGTAACTTGGAGAAACTATTGGACATCCCTAAGCATAGAAAAAGGCAAAATGCATGTCAATGACTAAACGGCTCACTATAGAAGCTCCCTACACCTCAACTTTCTCAAATGTCTATAAAAAATGAGCATCGTCTCTCTACTACAGATTAACTATCATCCACCTTAATTAAATAATAGTGAAGAACATGAGACTCATCAGGAATGTATTGCCTTAGCATTGAAACATGGAAGACCAAATACATAGTTAAAAATATCGGAGGAAAAGCTAGCTTAAAAGTAACACTACCAATGTGACTGGGAACCTTAAAAGGGCCAATATACCTAGGGCTAAGCTTGCACCTGTTTCCAAACCTCACCACGCCCTTCATGGGTGATACCCAAAACAATACATAGTCACCCATACTAAACTCTAAAGAAAAATTGTTGATTGTCAAAATAACTCTTTTATCTACTCTAGGCTGCCCGAAGTCTATCCTGAATCAATCAAACTCTATCCAAAGCATCCCAAAGTAAATTTATACTTTAAATTCCAGAAATAAAACCATGAAACTAACAAACTTAAGATACCTTCTACCATACAAAGCCTCAAAAGGTGCCATTTGAATACTTGAGTGGTAGTTGTTGTTATAAGGAGACTTAACCAAAGGTAAGTGTTGATCCCACAAACCTGCAAAATGAATTACACAGGTTCGCAACATGTTCTTTAGGACCTGAATGGTCCTCTTAGATGGACCGTCCATATACGGATGAAAATCTGTGTTGAGATAAACCTTTGTACCTATACCACACTTTATAGCTCTCCAAAATAAGATGTGAACTGACTACCGTAGTCTAAAATTATAGAAATAGGGATACCATGTAGTTGAACCACCTCATCTAGATAAATCTGGGCTAACTTCTTTGCACTATAGAAAGTATGAATCGAAATGAATTATGCAAACTTAGTCAATTGATCAATTATAACCCAAACTGAATCATGGTTGTGAAAAGTATGAGGTAACCTAAGATTAAGTCCACGGTGATCCTTTCCCACTTCCACTCCATAGAGATAATGTCCCCAAATCTTAAGCATGAAGACTACTGCCTCCTCTTCTAAGTCATGAGTAGGGTAGTTGTGCTCGTGAGTCTTTAACTTCCTTAAAGCATATGCAATCACATGACCATAATGCATCAACACATAACCCAAACCAATACCAAACCATCATAATACATAATACACAGAGAAACTCTGACCCTCAACCAACAATGTCAATACTAAACCAAAATTCATAATATACTTAAGCCTCTGAAAATAAGACTCACACTCATCAGACTATTAGAAAGGAACCTCCTTTCTAGTCAACCTGGTCAAAGGTGCTATAATAAATAATAAAGACTCGATGAACTTTTTGAAATACTTAGCTAATCTAACAAAATTGCGAACTTCGGTATGAGTAGTCGGTATTGGAAAATCACTAACAACTGCAAATTTTGTTAGATCCATCATAATACTATCCTTAGACACCACATTTCCAAGTAATTCCATTGATTTAAGACAAATCTCACAATTTGAGAACTTGGCATATAACCGATGATCTCTCAAAGTCTGGAGCACATCCTTACATACCACTCATGCTCCTCCCTACTCTATAAATAAATCAAGATGTCATCAATAAACACAATCACAACGGAATCTAGTAAGGCCTGAACATTTGGTTCATCAGATCCATAAAACTTGCAGGGCATTGGTAAAACAAAAAGACTTTATTAGGAACTCATTGTGACCATAATATGTCCTTAATGCTATGTTAGGGATGTCCTCTTCTCTAATCCTCATAATTTTATCTCAAATTAATCATAGAAAATATAGTTAAACCTTAAAGTTGATCAAATAAGTAATCAATCCTCAGCATAATATACTTTTTCTTCATGATAACCCTATTTCAACAATGTATATGTCGCGATCTGATTTCTCAAGTCATGAGGGCACCTATATCCCACTGTAAGAGAACCACCCAAAGAGTACACAAAGTAATAGTAATAAGCTAAGTGTGGATGATAAGGTATAAATAAGGTACAGGGATAAGAAGAAGTCTATAAATAGGCAAAAATAACCATAAAACCTGATGTCCAAGTACATGAGCAACTGATACAAGAGAACAATGTTTGAAATGGAAATACAATATTTGTCTCGAAACAACAACAGAAAATAGATAATAAGAAAGATAAAATATTAGATCTAAACTCCAAGAGTGGTCCTCTTCCTCATCAATAAAATCAAGGCTCAATGAAGAATTGATGTTGACCACTCATACCTAAATATTCACCAGAAGATCCATAATGTAGTACGAGTACCTAAACAATAGGTACCAAGTAGGCTAGGCTAACTTGGAATATATAAGCAACAAGCAATAAATAGGCAGACAAGACAAAAAGGTCACAGAAGTCAAACAAGTATCACAAACCTGGCACAACATAGAAATAACGGAGACCATAGCACCATAGGTATAACAGTGTTCCAGTATCCTAAGTGATGATAGGAATCTGAAGAACCACTACCAAATATATGCATCGATGCCTGAACATGGCGGCTATACTTCCTCTGCTGCTGTGGCTGAGAAGGGATCCTAACCTAAGAACCAGAACTATGACCATTGTGTCTAGAACCAATAAAGAGACCATGATGAAGGGCCTCTTCTCCTCTCTACCTCTCCTACTATAGATAAGATCCTTCAAAGAACGGGCATGCATAAAAATAGTCTAAAAAGATAAACAAGAAATATCTTAGTCTTCTCACAAATATCCATATCAAATCCATGAACAAAACGATGGACCCTTTATGCCTCAGTAGTGATATAGCTGGCACCAAGTGCAGATAACCGATGAAACTTTGCCTCATACTCAGAAACTAAAAGAGAGCCTTATTCAAGTATCAATAACTCCTCCCTCCTGTGACCCTAAATGGTACGAGGGATGTACCTCTTTATAAACACATCACAAAACACGGCCTAAAAAATAAAAGTGGAGTCTGATGATCTAGTAAAATATATGACCTGCACCATTGCATAAAAAGGCCACCAAGCTCGTAGACAGTGAATTAAATCCCATGTGTCTCCAATATACCTTAGGTTATGTCACCCCTCCTAATCGTGATCAATAAAATCTCTCAGGTCCACACCCGAAAAAGAAAAAATCTCGGGGGACTCAGTATCCAAATTCCCCAACACTTTCTGATCCAAATCGTACATAGGCAGGTGAGATGGAATAAGAAGAACCACTAACATCGAAGAATAGAAAGGTGTTTAACATGGATGATTTGGTGATAGAGGCATCTAAAAAGGAAATGTTGGTACTAACAGCGGAATACCCAAACCATAAATATTCAGTACCGGTGGCACACCTAGGCTGAAAGAAACTAGGGATGAAGTTGGAACCCCATTTGTCGACTGACTCGACATACCCAATACATCAAGAAACCTCTTATCTTAGGAGATAAGACTGGAACTGATGAAGGCATAGGAGAGAATGTAGTTGGTCCCTACAACCTAGTGGCTACTATTTCAGTATAGGATCAGGATCTCGGTTTGGAACTCTGATGGGTGATACAGATCTATTATGTACCACTCCTCATACTACTAAAGAATCACCTACTAGTGTAGAAATATATAATAGCATAGGAAACAACTCACTAGCTAACCTCAAAAATAAAGTAAAACTATAAGAGCCTATAGATTATGGATCAAATAAATCCAAAGAGGAATAATAACATAAACAAATAGTACCTTTAACAACAATATCTAAGACCTTAGCATATAGTCTACTAGGTATAGCATAGAAATAATGATGAACACCACCACAACCACTATCTCGACCTCTGCACCTACCACACGAGAAGTACATCTACCTAGAGTAACGCTACCTCTACCCTGGAATGGAATCCCTCTAATAGGTTGAGCTAGAGTGGGAACTAACACAATTATAGGCTGAGCAACATCTGAATAGTACCCCACTGAGGAAAATCTCTGGCAAGGTGGAACATAGAACCATACTCATAACAAGGCCCCAGTGGCCTACCTGTAGGGAAGAACTAACTACACCAATTTGGCCAGCGTGGCCTCAAGACCTAAAGTATTGCCTCTCGAAAACTAGCCAGATGACTTACTCTCATGACCAAAACACTGTGAAGAACTACCATAAGTCTAAAGTGAAGCCTTAACTAGATGGATAGACTATACCTTCTACTAACATTGAGATGATCCCCTGCCCTAAGAACCCAATCCCCTACCTTTATACGAGATCTACAGAATTTACCGTGATGAAGAGGCCTCTTCTCCCCAATACCATAACTCTTATGAATTATTCCCTTCATGGTATGAGCATGATCTAACACAACTTGAAATAATGGACAGTAGCAACGAGAATCTCAATAGTCTCATAAATATGAGGGCTCAAACCCAAGAAAATTATCATATGCTTTCACCTCTATAGGTATCACCCCACACTAAGACAAATGATGAAACTAGGCCTCATACTCAGTAATTGTCATAGACTCCTGTTGTAATTGAATAAACTCCTGTCTCCTTTCCCAATCAGTACAAGAGATGTACCTATCCAAAAAGGCCTCACAAAACATAATATAGGTCAGGGGTGTTGTACTAGATGATATATTAACAACAAAGGATCTCCACTAGTATTTTTCTAAGTCACTCATATGATATTCTATGAAGTCTATGCCATGTATCTCTAAAAACCAAGGTTACGCAACCCCTCTTATCACCTCTCTAGAAAGTCTCTAGCATCCTCTCTAAGAGTGCTTGTAAATCTAGGAGGATCCAATCTCAAGAATCTTCCTAATGCCTTTTGATCTACATCAAATATAGGTAGATAAATAGGCATAGGATGAGCTACTAGAGGAACCAAAAACACAGTAGCTGGAAGAGGATAAGTCTGAACTGAAGGTATTTGAAATTCAAGAACTGTAGTAGCATACGGTACCCCCATCCTAAAAGAACCTAGGGTTGCCCCATGAGTGGATGGATGGGCCCCATAAACTAATATCCTGTTCACGATAACCTACAACTATAACTGAACACATCAAATATCCAGTGTAAGGACAGAATCTAGAGCTGAATCAGGTGTAGTAAAAGTTGGCCTCTTCACCGCAAGTGGATGCTGAACTGGTATATGATCATTCTCAATATATGGATGTCTGAAGGGAGAATCAGCTCTATAAGGTGCCATTTTCTTGGAACGGGAATGACCTTTTCCCCAATCTCTATCTAGGGCTCTAACTGGGACACGAGCTTTATCTCCTGCTATGTCCAATGATCGTGTACATGCCATCTGCAAAAGAGTGAACAATAACAAATGAGATTCCAAGAAACCTATTAGGACATAGCATTTGATATTCAAGTAAAATGAGAATAATTTCCTAAAGATTTCATTGTATCCTCCCGAATATAGTATACGTATGTCTCCACACTGATCTTCGGAAATATACTATTTATTATCTCATGTATCGAAGTTACCAATGAACATGGGACTCTGATACCAATTTGTCACAACCTGGTTTCATAGTCCATGAGGGCAGTTATATCCCTCTATAGGCAAACCGCCCAACAAGATAAACAACAGAGGAAGAGTAATAAATTTAAAGAAATAGGAGAAAAAACCAAAACTAAGGAATAATAAATAAATTATCTGAAACCTGGTATCAAGTACATGAGGTACTAATATATAAATACAAGATCTCTAAAATGATGAAATACATAACTTGTCTCAAATAGTACTATTCAAATAAGAGAACTAGGTTCCGTACATTAGGAACCATATGATACCTTAGGAATGATCAGTTAGCGTAAATCCTTAGAATCAATTTCGATCACTCATACTCCCCCACCCCAACAATGATCAGTTAGTATAGGTCCTAATAATCAATATCGATCATGCGTACTCAAATATGCACCAAGAAAATGCAAAATGTAGTATGAGTACTAAAAATCCAAAGAAATTGGGTACACAATAGGATTCATAGGTCGACTAGGCCCATATAATAAATATAAGAAATAAATAGACATATAATAAAGTAAAGGTCAAATAAATCAAGTAGATCAAACTCAGAAGAACTAGCCAATATGATATAGGCAAGTAAATAACCCTAGAAATATAGATAATAAGTATCAAAGATTCAGGCAAACAAAAATGAGAATGTACCTGAATCCATGCTCAACTAATAAGAGAAAACAAAAGGTATTTGATATGGCGGTATAGCCGTAACCTCAATAAACAAATAGAAGAAAAGGAATAACTATTTTTAAGTCATGGAATAATAGAAGGCATTAAGTAAAATCGATGAATAAAGCCACCGATATCACAGTAAACAAGAACAATAAAGTAAGTAAAATAAAATACCAAACAAGCGCCGATAAACCTAAGGGATACAAATAAGTGAATGCAAACTCCTAGCCACCCATAAAACCAGAGAATACAATTAGCAAATAGCCAAAAAGAGTAAGAATATGCAGAATGATATGATATGATATGATGCTAGTGGAAATATTTATGTTACTCCTCTGGTGCCTATAGGTCCAGCATTAAGGACCCATGAAAGGCCTTTAATCATATACTTGTACCCCCTCGTATACCCTCTTCAGGTAGCTCGGTTGCCCAAATTGACAAGGTCAATCGAGGCCTTTGATGTGAACTATCTCAATTACTAAAAATTTTAATCGGATGCCCCTAGGGTCTATCTCAATATATTAAATCCCATAATCAATGTTCGGTCATCATAGAGTCTACTATAAGTATAAATCTCATTGTCTAGTGCCCGATTTTTACAATCTTGTATTATTTTGAAAACAGTTGATAAATCCTTTTTTAACATTATTATCATCAAAAACTGGTAAAATTATTATTTTACACTCAATTTAATCTCATAATACTGAAAAAAGGCACATACAACTACGCAAGGTCTCAAAATAATAAAATAGTAGAAATCAATCCATCAAAACTATTTTTCATGCCGATGTAGTGTACAACTACCAACAATAGATCACACTAAGTCTTACTAGTTGTGCATAGGTTCGGTGTCACTACAGCAATCATAACCAATCATATTTTTTTGGACTCGTGGATATTTTCCAAAAATCCCACCATCAATGTTCTAGAGTATATAAAGACCACACTGGATCACAAGGTAATCTATATTCATAATGCAACACCAAATCTAAATCCAAGAACAAGACTAAAAGAAAAGGACTGGATTAAGGGTGCCAATTCTAAAAACCAAACAAAAGAATAGCTAAATATTACTATTATTTCAAATATAAACCCAATCTAAGATCGTTAAGTCATAGCCTACCTAACATTTAAAGAATAGCTCATAAATAATAAAGAAAATAGACCAAACAGCTCCATAAATGCTCCAACATATCCGAATGATCAAGAAACTAACAAAATAATAATTTACGTATCAATAGGAATTAAATGATACCTATAAAGTTATAATTACAGATGGGGTTAAATATCCGAGTCAAAATGAGCCTATGGGATGGGTAACCCGAACCCCAAACAAAAGATATCAAAATGTTCTTCTCATCATAAGGAACTAATCCCATAAACTTAGAGTAAAGACAAGATAAGAATGAGCTAAAATCATGAAATAAATTAAGGAAAAACTTGGTGAAATTTGGAAAAATTATGAATAAATTCAATAAAATTAGAGCAAAAACTTACAAATAATTGAAGAAAAGTTAATGAAATATAGTTTTAGACATTAATGAAGACCACATGCATGACCCCAAGGTCTAACAATGGAGGAAATTTGATATTAAAGGTGAAAAGATGAAGAAAATGGAGAAAAGTTTAGGATTTGGGGTTTATATAATTTGTCTCCAGGTGTATATCGTGATTGCATGACCTCTGGTCTTGATCGAAATGAGGAACTCATTTGACATTTGTAATTTTTTTACTAGGTCCACGATCTTAAAGAGAAATGAGGAAGCAGTATGCAATTGCATGAGTAAAGGTCTTGATCGCATAAAGCATCGAAATTTCTCAACGCGATTGCGTGAGCCTTATTCATAATTATGATGAAAATTTTCTAGGTGCACCAGCAAGTACTGGTGCATTAGAAAATCATCTAAAACTAGTTACGAAAAAAGTGCTTGGTATGTGTCCGGAACCCAATAAATACAAACTAAATATGCTACCTGCATGAAAGTGATATTCAAGACTCAATTGCGCAGACAAAATTTTGATCCAAGATTGTTTTGAAAAAATATGTAGTAAAGTCAACCCTCAGCTTAAATTTCCATAATTCCAACTAAGTACTCAAAAATAGTCCGGCTAGCCCCAGACTCGAACAAATATCACACCTATCCTAAACTTAACATCCAGAGCTAATGGTGCAGTTGGACTTTTAATCTAAATCTCCAATCACTAAAATTTAACTAAAACAAACCTTTAAACTATAAAATATTAAAAACATATTAAACCAGACAAAATCAGAAGAAAGACTTTTAGATACAAAACAAGACTCTATCTAGACGAAATCTACATTTTCATATGTAACAGAATTGTCAGAATTCAATTTTGAGTTGATTTTAAAAGAATGTTGACTGAAGTCAATTATTTCAACAATTAAGGCTCTAAATAGGAAAATAGACATAAAAATCAAAAGAACGATCCAAAAACAAAACTACCGATACCGACAAGTCATAAATAACTTATATACAAGAAAATTTCAATGACATACAAATGATTGAAAGGGTCAAAGATAGAATTCTGATCAAAAGATTTTTCAATGGAAAGACGCCATCAAACTTGATAGTTTATGCTGAGAATAATAATTTATCAGTTTGTCCAAATGGTGCACATGTCATAGTTGATTATTTCAAGGTAAACAGGAAGGCACCATATCTTTAATGAGATGATTTATCTGTATTGGGAGAAAATTCTTACTACAAAGCATCTAAATAGATTTGTAGCACACTAATAATGGTCTCTTAATTTCGCCAAATGACACAACTTTTTGGGTTTAGTTAAATTATTCGAGCTAATGTTTGTAGACGTTGAAATGGTAGGTTCTACTTTCATTACTCTATTCAACTTTAATATTCTATTTTTATTATGAAATTAATTTTTATAAAGGTTAGAATACACATTTGATATTTTATGATCTCAAAATATACCTTTTTACATATTATGATATTAGTTGAATACTATTTAGAAGAATGTAGAAGTGCTCTGATCATTTTCAAGGTTGTAAGGTCATATGTTATATTATTACTTAGAAATTATTTTGGAGATCATAAAAATAATATTTAAAATGTGAGGTGTTTTGGCTTATAATAAATTCAAACTAGACTTAGTGTCAAATTTGTAGTTCGAAGCACAAGATATGAAACTCAATGAAATTTTTATATTATGTCAAATTCATAAAATACTTGGAGTATATGGTGGTCTTTAAGTTTTTTTATTAATATACGACTGGTTTATGAAACCACCAAGTTGATAATTGGACATATGCTTGCTAAAAATAGTTATGTTCTTTCATGAAAGGGTATCACTTGTTACGTGATAATCCTTTAAGAAAAGATGTGTATGTTAAAATAGAATTATTTGTATAAACATGAATGTTGATGAAGGCTACCAGCCTTTTTTTTGTCGATAAATATTATGAAAAGTTAATCATTAATAATGATTAGATTTTGCTGATAGTTAGATTATGATTTATCGATATAGGAGGAGCTATCCTAATGGCTATTCAAATACTCAATCAAGTGTCACATAGTAAAATACAATATATTTCATATGAAAATGGAAATGAAATATGAACTTAAATTATTTCAAAATGTGGGGCTGTTTGGATAAAATGTAACTTCCTAAATCCGAAAGGATTAAGTAGGAAAAAAACTTATTAATTATATTTTTATAGAAAATGTCACCAATAGTAAAGGATATTAATCTTGATCTAATCAGAAAATATTGATTTATTGACATTAATGTGTTATGTCAAACCCATAATATATGTTGTTGGTGGATGTGTTATGGTAGTTAGTGAAATTCTTCACATAACAAGTTCCATCTTAGTAAAGACTAGTTGATTAAACTAGTTATTGGATGGTTGATCAAATGTCTTTTCATTAAAAGGGGTGTTCTCTAATTTTATGAATGTATGTCACGTGAAAGCCTGTGACCCTTCATTATAAGGTATGTTCTTTAATTTTGTGAATGGATATCACCTAAAAGGTTATGACTTTTTATGATAAGATATATTTTTTGAAATACAACCCTTTAAAAGACAAGATGGTTCATTAAATATAAAAGTTTATTGGTCTCTAAATCGTAGAACTAATTAATGATAATGATAAAATTGATGATAGAGTTAATTTTCACAATAGTGAATTTTCTATTGGTTAGATATTTCAAAGTGTAGACTAATAAAAGTGGAATGGTTGAGAAGTATATATATTATCAAAAGGTGTTGTCCACAGCTGAGGTCAATCATCCACAAGTATTGGTATAATAATGATACTTTAAGTACAGTCATCAGTCTACGATATATCCTATTTTATAAGTGTGATTTACACTATAATAAATTTCTCTTTTTTAATAAAGGATACAATGATATGGACTGAAGTGCCAAATCAAATGAAACTAAATCCTCAAGTGGGTATGTATGGAAAAGTATCTTGAAAATAATCCAAAAAAATATGTATTGCTCTCTCCAAAATGGAATATGAATGTATAAATTAGATAAGGACCGTGTAGAAGCTTTGTGGCTCTGGAATTTCTTGAAAGATATTTCTTTCTAGCCCAAATAGTTGGTACCTGTATGCATACACTATGATATTCAAGTGTCAAATGGAAGGGTTAGGGAGCACTATGTATAACAGAAATTCTCGTCATATTTGACAAAGACATAATACCGTTGGACAACTACTCTCTATTAGAACTATTGTTTTTTACTATGTAAAGTCAAAGGATAATGTGTCAAATCCATCTATAAAAGTCCTAAATAAAGAGTCAGTTGAGGGATCATCAAGGGGAATAGGTTTAAGGCCTAGGACAAGTCATCATGAAGGTAAATATACCTAGTAGACTAGAGATCTCAAGATCTAGGTTCAAAAAGATCAAACAAAGTTATGTATAAAGGTTTAACAATATTTAATAAGACAACTCATTCTCATTATGAATGCAATATTCAGAAACAAGAAAGTTTTTTGGTTTTAAGATTCTTAGTGTTTCTAAGTTTGGAAGATATGACTAAATAGTTTATCTAGAATTAAACATTTAGAATCACCTATGAGAGAGTAAAGTGGAAGTTGCTTTAGGGAGAATGTACAATGACCCTTCTGGTCATTTTCATACTTTTTGTATTTATTTGTATCTTATAGTCGCGGACCTAAGTCAGTTAAGACTTACCAGAACTGCTGATTCAGTTCCTGGGTCATTTATTTGGGAGTTATGTCTATTTTCCTGTTTTAAAGCCTTAACTTTTAAAATCATCGAGTCAGGACAACATCCTTGAAAACGAACTCAGAATTGAATTCCGAGAGTTTCATTAGTTCTATAACATGAATTTGATCTAAAAGAACTTCTGGTTTATGTTTGAAAACTCTCATTATAATTTTATTATATTTTGCGTGTTTTATGAGCTTTCTAGTTCATAAATGGATCTTGAGTAGTCATCTTGTGATCGGCCCCTCAGGTTGGAAATCTGACTTCACCATCAGCTCTAAAATATCAAGTTTTGATTAGGTGAAGTATTCGCTCGGGATTTGGGTTATCTAAAATCATTTTGGTACTCGGTTGAAATTTATGTAATTTAAGCCAAGGGTTCAATTTTTTCAATATTTCATCAAAACGATCTTAGATCGGAAATTTCTTCTTCGTTATTGAATGTGGAATATTATTTCCTTGAAATTTTTATATTTTTGTTGTGTTCATCGGGTTCTAAAATCATTTCAAACCATTGTTCATAGTTTGGAAGATAGTTAAAAATTTCTATCTGGAGCATATGTGATCCTTCTCTGCGAATGCGAAGGCTTGTCACGAACTCAGAGGGATTTCCTCTGTCACTCTTTGGAAATGAGGTCTCCATTCCAGGAACGCAAAGAGTATTTTCCCCTCTGGACCGCAGGTGCAGTCAAAGCTCCACGAACACAAAGAACAAGCATCCTAAACCACAGCCCAAGCACCACGAATGTGGTGAACACCTATGCCTGGCAGTATATAAATCCCAAACCCAAAATTTTACTTATTTTTCTCCTTCTTATTCATATCAAAACCCCATTGTTGATGTTTCAACCTCTTGGGTGTTTAATAATAATCTTGGGAAACAACAGGAAAAATCTCCAATCGTATTTTTCTTAAATAAATTGTAAGTTTCTAATTTAATTTTGCTAAAATTGGTCCGTAAATTCCCCAATTTCCCTACTCTTTTCTTCACTTTATTTCATTAATTCAAGCTTATTTCTTGCTCAATTTTGCTCCAAAATTAGGTTATGATTTCCTTACAATGTGAGAACGTTTTTATATCTTTTGTTCAAAATTTCAAGTTCACGGGCCCGTAGGCCTATTTTGGCCCTGGATGTTTTCATAGATCATTTGAATGGTATTTATCTGCAGATTATTATCTTTTTAGTTTCATGATCGTTCAAACTTGTTTGCACATTTTTGGGAGTTTAGGAGTAGTCTGGCATCTTATACATAGTATTTTTGAGTTTGTCTTTGGAGGATAGGTAGTATACAGCTTACGATATTAGACTTGTTATAGATGAGAAATAATTGTACTATTTAGCATCCATATGTTGGAAATTTTAGGTTGGTACCCCTGACCTTGTCTGTTTTTTTAGTTTGGTTCTTGATTAAGTATTGGTGTTGTACTTTGGTCATAGATAATCTTGTGACCTACACTAACTCTGGAATACAGATGATAGGATTATTGAGAATGTACATGAGTCTTGGACATTGATTTCACTGGTTATGCTTGTTGTAGGGATTTTGAGCTAATGTAAGCCGGTAGGAAATTCTGTGATCCTTAACTGTGATTATGCTTATTTCATCATCGTGTTACTAGGATGTTATACAATGGTTTCCACTACCTATGTCTAATAGACCAATATTTATGATTGTAGAACCTTGCATGTCCTTATTTAGCCCATTTTCCGATATTGATTGGCCTTCAACTCCCATTTTTGTATTTTGCTGACTTGTATTCTTTCGAGATTTTGTTAATGAAAATGAGCACAGATATTTGATATGATCACAAAGATTTTTATATTACTGGATAATCTTGATATGAAAATGATTTTGAGCAGACTTTTTACTAAAATAAATTTCTTTATAATTTTCTTTAACTATTTTAAGACTTGATTGTCGATTGAGCACCCGGTAATACTATTTTCTACTATTATAGTCCATGCCTAAAAACTTGGCAATGGGTACATGACCTTTTGGCACTAATATATTCGACCTAATTTTGGATTCTTAGTATCATCCATTACCTAAATTTATTCCCAATGTAACTGGGTATGGAAAGATGAGTTTTCTACTAATCTTAGACCTGGTTAGGGTTGGCACCTGAGACCTGATTCAGTATCAATATATGCTCTATTTATGATATTTATTCATGAGTGTCGATTGTGAAAATTATTATCATAGGCGAATCCATCTCACCATGGACCCTATTATCCAGGGCTAAGTATGTAAAAGACTTGGGGATAGGTATACATCAGAGTAGCAGGTATAGGGAACAGGTCCATCTATGAGTTTCATCCTACCGACCCTGCAAACTTATATTGAGGAGGAAAGTACATTTTGTATTTCAATACTCATGTCTATTTTACTTTCCACACTTGTTTTCTTGGATGATTGCTTCTGCTACTTATAGGGTGCCAGTGGTTGAGCATGACTACTTGTATTTATCTATTATTTACTTTATGTCTTTCATTTATGACTGTTATTAGTAGTACTTAAAATTTCCTTAACTAGTAGATGATTTGTATGTAAGTGTGTTACTTGATTATGCCTTCTTCCTTCGAACATTATTGAGGTTACCGGTATACTAACCTTATTCATTCTCTTTTTTTTATTACCTATTGCAAGGATTCAGGTATGTCTCCATCTTTTTAGTTGAGTTCTTCTGTTAGTTTTGTTAGCTAGCTCCATTAATTTTTTTTCCCTTATTTACTTCACTTATCTGTAGCTATCATTACCTATCTAGAATTTTGTGAATCATTTTTTCATTATCTGCTATTTATTACTTTTATTTCGTATATAAGCCCGATTGTCCTAGCCTACTATGTACCTATTATTTTTTATACTCATACTACACTTCTGTGTTATTTTGTGCAGCATAAGTATGAGTGTTTGTCATTGATCCCTGACAGTGCTTATTCCTAATACGAGATAGACCATGGTTTCTAGCATACAAAGCTTGCATTTACCTCTTTCTATCTTTCCATTTCTATCACTTGTACTGTTATAGACAGATATTACATTTTCACTTCAAAATTGTATTTATTTTCTTAGCGGCTCATATAATAGATTACCAGGTTTGGGAATTTCTTTAATTGTACTAAATTTTTGTGTGTTCAATCCTTATGTATACTACTATCTTCTTTATTTGTCTATTATTTTTGCATTCCATACTTTTTGGATGGTTCTCTTATGATAGATATAGGTTCCCTCATGATCTGACAAATCGGTTGATAAAAAATTTGTATCAAAGCTCTAGTTTCATTGGTATCCTAAGTACATGAGCCAGTGTCTGCTAGATTCTTGCAGATCAGGTACGATGACGTCTGTATCGTATCTTTGAGAGGATACAATGATAGATTTAGGAAATTCATCTCTTCTTCACTTTTATATCAGTTTGAATCCTAGTTGATCTCTTGAAATCTCTTTTGTTCATTTATTCTTCTATTCACGCCCACGATCTCCTATATTAATAGAAGATGAGAGTCCTGCCACACTATCAATTAGAGCTTCATTTTAGAGATATGCTAGAGGTCAAGCCCAAGGTAGAGGAAGTGGTTATGTTAGACATCTGTCATAGCTTTTACATCCAGAGCTTTTTTTGTTCATACCAAGCCTATTCTAATTCAGCAGCCACCTGGTGTCCAGAGATCATCATATGTCACACGTGATCTAGTACCAGTGGGATCTCATGTTACACTCGTGCTTTAAAAGATATTTCTTGGGTTGCTGAGATCATAGAGCAGTGTACAGCAGGCAGGGGTTTCACCCTAATTTGGGGGTACATCTCAGATGGGATGTGAGTTTCCAAGCCTACAACATTTCCATTGTCTGTTGTTGATTATGAGGTAGGTTCTATGAGTTGGTTGGGCAGACAGTTATAGTTTTTTCATTTGAGCATGAGAGAACCTAGAGTTTGTTGATAGATTAACCTTTTCTCTTCTTGTAGAACTTGCACCTTTGGTTGCTACGGTCCATACCTTTACCCATATTACTGGCCGCGGAGGTTGATTGAGACCCTATGTTAGGAGGCATATGAAGGTACTCAGCAGGGGCCCCAACTTGTGAGTGATTTTGTTGATGGACTGTTAAGAGATTGGGGTTATCTCGTTGAGCCATTTTAGACAGTTGCACTGCCTTCTGTTAGGTTTCAGTATGGTTTTGGTAGACCGAGTTTGGGTTCTTCCAATTCATCTATTCCAGTTAAGCCCTATGGGCCATATTATGTATGTGGAGCTATGGGTTATATTTTTATGGATTGTGCACAACGGGGGTCATTCCCACCACCAGTTTATCTAGTTCAGCATATTGGCTAGACTATGAGAGGTACTTCTTCTAGAGCTTCAAGCCATGGTAGTCGTTCTAGTCCAGTGAGGAGTTTTGGCCAGCTTAGATTGTTAGGGTTATGCTTCGCATATTGCGAATCCATTCATTATTGCATGTATTTCCCTCAGGGTTGGTTATGCTATGATTGTGTAACTGTTGTTCATGTCTTTGTATATTTCCCCAAAGTAAAGTGGACTAGCCATCAGCCCATTCCGGTTAGTTCTCTCATGATGCCTTATTTCTTCAGCCTTAGATTTGATATTTTAGGTCTTTGTTGGCCTGATTTGGCTTTCTTTGGCTTCTCTTCTTGGTGCCTATCTTTCTTTGACTTCTCTTCTTGGTGCCTATCTATGTCTGTTTATTGTTCCTCTTTTTTTTAAGGTCGAACTTATATGCCCTTATTTGGGTTTTATGCTTATATGATGCTCTGTTGTAGCTCATTGTTTTTTTACTATGTGATGAGAGTTATTTTTTAGCCGAGTATTATTTATTGCTACCTTAATTTCTTAGAAGTGGATCATGTTGTTAGATCCTGTTGGGTAGCTATTGCAAAACCTAATTTTTTGGCAGTGATATTCTTAATAGATGGGTTGACCATAGATATTATGGGCATAGTCTGGCTACCCTTTCATTTTGCATGTTGCTAAACTGTTGTGTTGAATCTGTGCTTTGAGTTTT
Organism: Withania somnifera; assembly: GCA_039654485.1. NCBI lineage: Eukaryota > Viridiplantae > Streptophyta > Magnoliopsida > Solanales > Solanaceae > Withania > Withania somnifera. The sequence continues at coordinate 17,591 of JBDJHY010181023.1, forward strand.
GTTAGTGTGTTTTTAGTTACATGATGGGATTATTTAGCCATGCAACGTTTGGGGGAATTTTCTAGTCTTTTAGTCTAGGAGATTAGTTTTGTGAGATTATCGGGCCTAATTAGCTTCTCCATGAAATTTTATCTTTGAGGCTTCATCCTTGTTTATTTTTGGTACCTGTTGAGTTGTAGTGGTGTTTCCCTGACCTCCTTTTTTGTATTAGAGTTTGTTTTGTGGGTTATTGAGATTGATTTGGGCTTTTAGTCCTATACTGAGGTTTAGTTTTGAGATCTTCGGGTAGTTACCAGGGTTTGTGATAGATTTGTTCTTGTGTTAATCCCTGGGTTGATTCTTTAGTACTGGATCGATGGAGTCGATCTTGTTGTTGATTTCTCCATTAGTTTGATATTTTAGTGGATTGGAGTCGTCCATTGTATGGTTGGTAGTGATTCAGTTGTTAGTTTGGGTTAACCTTCATAATTTTTCTTAACTATGGATTAGTATATATAGTTTGTGCTTGTTTTTATATTGAGTGCATACCTTCTTCATGCCTTGTTCGGTTCATTAGAGTAGTGCAATAGAAGTGTGGTCACTATTTTGAGGTGTTAGAAGTGTTGTGGTTTAGATTGGGTTGACTTCTACTTTAAGGTTCATGAGTTCGCATCCTTGATAGCCTAGTTTTAATAGTTTATCGGGAGTTTTCTTTAGTTGTGTGGTCTGTACTTTACTTCGTGGATTGGATAAAAGTTGGGTAAGCTAGTTATAGCTTAAATTATGGGGTATTGATTCTTTGTTTAGAATAGTTGGGTGTTGGTATTTATGGCATTGTTGGTGTGAGATAATTGAGTTAATATTGGCATTTTTTTCAGTTTTGAATTGCTCTTTTATTTTGATACTCCATCCTTCGTGCTCGGACTGACTCGTTTTTGTGTTTGGATCTGTGGTGGATATAGGTTAGTATAGGGTGCTTACTACCTTATCCCATCCTTCTTAGAACCATATCCACAAACCCATTATCAGGTTGTGTCGGATGTATCCTTCCTACCACAGGTGGATGCATGTATTAAGGATTGAGGTAAGTGATGATGGAATCTCTTTGCAAGCCTATTGTACAACTAGTGGAAAAATCCCACGGCTTGTAAGTCGATTAGACTAGGGAATCCTGCACTTGATTTATGGTGGGAGATTGTTATTTTATCTATTCCATCTATGTGAGAATTTTGTTTGATGTGTATTGGGGTTCATGGAAAATTATCCCATCGAGATCGATTATTTTAGCCTGTGTAGTAGGTTTACTATTGCTTTTGGGATGTGTTATTTTTGTTGTTATCAATTTATTATTGGATTACTTGTTTTGATGGTTATTGGCTAGTCGAGTTAGGTTGTTTTCTCCTATAGATTTGGTTTCTTCTATGTTGGGTGGATGGGTTAAGTTTCTTCATGAGTTGGGTTGATTTTGTGTAATATACTGGTTATTGTGTTAGACTCTGGATTTGTAATTGAGTTTCAGCTATGGGACTATTCTTCGGATCATGGTTGGATTTTTTTACAGTTGGTGCTAAATTATTCTCTTGTTGAACTTATTTTAGGTAATGGTGGTTATTGGAGTATTTGGGTTTTCTCCATCTAGACTAGTTGTAGTGAGAATTTGTGGGTTTTATGTGATGGGTTTTGAGTTTGGAATGGTAGTGGTGAATTAGTTGGTGATTATGGTTTGGGTTCTTGGTGTGTGTGATAAGTGATTTGGTTCCTAGTTCCAGATACTTATTGGACCTTCGTCATATGTTTTCTTTGATTGTCTCCAAAGGTTATTTGATATGTGTAGGGTATTTCAAAAGGAATTTGTTCAGTTTCGATGATGGTTTTGGCACTTTTATGAGAGCTTCTGATCCTTCCAGTTTGGTGGTTTTTGAGAAGTGGATGATTTTTGAGTTTCTGGCAGTTGACCTCATGGATTTTCTCCCTTTCCTTGGAAAGCCCTTTGATTAGACCAGTAGGTCTTGTCTGGTTGATCTTATCCTATCTCAGAGTTTGATGCCTTTCTTTCCCCCTTTTCTTCGGGTGTTTGAGAATGAAAGTCTTTTAGTATTGGATGTTTTAATGACCTTACCTATCATTTCCGCATTTTTGCATTTACTTGTATCTTAGAGTTTTTATGTAGTGTCCCTAAGTCTTTTATGACTTACGGGGACTGGTGGTTCAAATCCCTTGTCATTATGTAATGACCCACTCGGTCATTTCCTTGTCTTTCATCTTTTCCTGCGCTTAGAGTTGGTTGGTAGTTTCCCCAAGTTGTTTATGACTTGCTAGGACTGGTAGCTCGGTGCCCTTTTGACTCATTTTCTCATTATCTCAGTTTCCCTATTTTGATGTTTTAGTTTTGAAACAGTGGAACTTGAGAGTGAAATAGTAGTAAACGCTCCTGAAATTGAATTTCGACAGTTCCGTTAACTTCGAAATACCGACTTTGGTTTAGATGGACCTTAAGTCTGTGTCTCGGGCTTTTAGTTTTGAGTTAGGTTGTTTTGTAGAATTTTGGCCCAAAATATTTGGGTTGTTTTGTAGAAAATTCAGCCCAACCAAATCTCATTCTTTGGCCTGGCACACGCGGCCGCGTGATCAAGGAGCCTGGCAGTATATAAACCCCAACCTCGATTTTTCAGATCATTTTCTCCCATTTCCATTTTTGTTCTCTCTGTCCAGGCTGCTGTTGAGTTCCTAAACTCACCTAAATTGAAGGAAAGTCCTTCCCCAAGCTCAGTCTCCCCTCGCGTTGGTAAGTTACTTTCTCTTTTGTTTTCTTATGGAAATGGCAGTTGTTCACCATTGCTAAAACTTGTTTGAGTGTAGCTGTTTTATCCTTATTTTCCCAGTTGCATTATTGTTCAATTCTTGAATTCTATCTAGTTAATGCTCCGTGGTGAGTTTTCCACCCAAAATACACTTTTGGTTTGTTAGAATTGGACTCCTGATGCTCGTTTTAGACCCCTCGGAGTTTTTTCTCTTTTGAAAGGGTTGTTGTAGATCACTGACCACCCCAGCCGCCCCGGAGGTCACCTTAGCAAGGTCCGCGCCAGCAGTCCCTTGCCCTCTATAAATAGGGCTTCACCCTTAAATTTCATCTTGTTGTCATTATGTTTTAAGTCTCTCCTTGAACTTATTTTTTGACCACGAGTCCCCCAAGCTGAGGGCTACGCGTCGGTATGTTTAGTTTGTGTTACTGAGATACGGGTCCCACTTCCCGACCGGGGTTTCTAATTGCAATATGGGTCTTATTATGCTTATTTTTACCCCTAGGCTTGTAATTTGTATAGTTTTGAGTGGTATCGATTGTGTTGGAGCTTCGAATCATGGTGTACGCACTTAGAGGATTTCCATCGGCATCCAGGTAGGTTAGGTTTACCTTGTGCATTGTAGACTGGGTTGTATTATTATGCTTGTGATAGGGCTAGCAGTGTGGGCTGGGTTATTTAGGTTGCTCCTTATTTCTCTCTTGATATTCTTATTGGATTTCGGGGGCCCGTGACAGGGCATAGAGAGAGAGGGTTGCATGCCAGGGTCTTAGTCCACCGTGTAGAGGCCACTAACCCTGGGAATTATTTTAGCTATTACGCGATGAGTGTGGTGATATTAGCTCTTAGATGGTGGCCTTTGGCCGATCCTAGACTCAATTTGCTTTCCGCTTCCGTTGTTACTTATTTTGTTGTTGCTACTGTATTGATACTCTTACATATATTTACTATTCGGTCTAGAGACTTGGCACTGATGTTATGAGGGCGAGGCCCGATTATTGACACTGACAGGGGTGTGTATGTGATTTTGTTATTGACACTGACAGGGGGTTCGATGCTGATATTTACACTAACAGAGGGTGTGTTTCTGATGTTGTTATTGACACTGACAGGGAGTGTGTGTCCTATATTAATTACCAGCACTGATAGGGGTCGTGTGCCTGAGGCTGATACTGCTCTACTTTACTTTCTTGTGCCCCTGTATAATTCTTTAGGTTTGGTGTGTGCTCATCAAGCTTAAAGGGAGAGTCATGGTGGGTTTTGTAGTGTTGTTTGTGCTTAATAGCGGGATGGGGCGTTAAGTAGGTTTTGCTATGTTGTGTGTACTTATCGGTGGTATGGGATGCCGGTAGATTGTTCTGTGTTTACTTTTATTCCACATTTAGTGGTATCCTTCTATTCGATCCCTATTCATGGTTCTTG